>JAQZBX010003819.1:0-44000 GCA_029593785.1 Cabassous unicinctus
GGAAAGTTGACCTATCTTTATGCTGTCTACAAGAATCTTACCTTATTCCTAGGCATGCAAGGGGCTTGTAAGTGAATGGTTGGAAAACAATTTTACATGTAAACAATAACCAAATAAGGGTGGGAATAGCTCTACGAATATCAGATAAAATAGACTTTAAATGCAAAACTGTTGTAAGAGTCAAAAAAGCCCACTATACATTAATAAATGGGGTAATCTATCAAGGAAAAAGAAAAATCATAAACATTTATGCACCTAACATGAAGCAAATATTGAAAAAACTAAGTGGAAAAATAGATGCCTCTATAATTATGGGGAGGGGAGGGATTGAATACATAAGTATCACCATTAGACAGAAGATCTTGACAGAGAAATCATAAAGAAACATAGACCTTGAATAATACATTAGAGGATCTGGACCTAATGGACACATACACATTACATCCAAATGCAGTGGGATATACTTTCCTTTTGACTGCACATGGACCATTCTTCAGGATAGACCACATGCTAATCCACAGGAAAATCTCTCAATGAATTCAGAAAGACTGAAATTATACAAAATAATTTCTTTGACCACGATTGAATGAAGCTGGAAATCAGTAAGTTGCAAAGAAGCAGATTAGGCCCAAAGATTTGGAAGTTAAAGAATACACTCTTAGACCATCAGTGAGTCAGAGGAAATTGCAAAAAAAAATCAGTAAATACCTTGAAATGAATGAAAATGACAACAATGTATCAAAAGCTATGGGATGCATTCAAAGCTGTACTGAGAGAATGTTCTCTTCAAATTCATTATTCTTCATTCCATTTCCCTAGGAGTTTATGATTCGGTTTATTTCTATGTTTCCAGTTAAGTTTACCTGGGATATAGCTACCAATTCTACTTGGTTGCACAGTCCATAACATCCAGGGTCATACTGTCCTTATCTGGAAACTTAACTTCTTTATTAAACATTTCACAAATCCAACTATGCATACTCCCCTAGCTATCCCTGGCACCATTATTCAGTCTGGGACAAAGACAAGGCATACCTTGGCCATCCAGATTAAGAGATCAGAGAGTTGCCAGGTTCAAAGTGGGAAAGCATGAAAATGAAAAGCATCATTGTTAATACCTAGAAAGCCCCAGGTTTTACTGAAAATAGTCAATTAAATGGAGAATTGCCTTCCAAAATGGCTGATATCATTTCATGTTCAAGAAAAATTTACAGCTGAGTAATATTTCTTCATATGAATATACCACACTTTGCTAATCCATTAATCTATTATTGGATACTTGAGTTACTTCCAACTTCTAGCAGTAGTGCACTATGGACATTGGTGTGGCTATATCTTATCATATAGCTGCTTTCAATTCTTATCAGGATATACACAGCAGCGGGATTTTTGGATCATATGTGAGTTCTATATTTAGCTTCTTGAGTTACCACCAGAATGACCTCCACAATGGTTGCACCATTCTACATTTCATCAGCAGTAGATGAGTGTTTCCATTCCTCCACATCCTCTCCAACACTTGTATTTCTCCATTTTTTAATAGCCACGAGTCTAATAATTGTAAATGATATCACATTGCATTTTTTATATGCATTACCCTAAGAGCTAGTGATGTTGAGGATCTTTTCTTGGGATTTTTAGCCATTTGTAGTTCCTCTTTGTAAAAGTGTCCATTCAAATTTCATACCCATTTTTTAAATGAGTTGTTTTTATTTTATTTTTGAGATGTAGGATTTCTTTAGGTATGCTTGATATTAGACCCTTATTGGACAAGATGTTCCCAAATATTTTCTCCCATTGTGTAAGCTGCCTTTTCACTTTCTGGACAAAGTACTTTGAAGCAGAAAAGGTTTTAGTTTTGAGGAGGTCTCATTTACCTATTTTCTTGTTTTTTTTTGCTTGTGATTTTGTTGTAAAGTTTATGAAACCTTTTCCTACTATGAGATCTCAAAGATGTTTCTTTACATTATCTTCAAGTCTCTTTTAGTTATATTTTTTATCTATATTTAGTTAATTTTTGTATAGGGCATAAGGTTGTGATCTTCTCTCATTCCTTTTGATATGTATACTCAGTTCTCCCAGAACCATTTCTTGAAGAGGGCATTTTGTCCCATTTGAGGTACCTTGGTGGCCTTTTTGCATATCACTTGACAATATATGGGAGGATCTATATCAGAAATCTCAATTCAGTTCCATTGGTCAGTATGTCTATCATTGTGCCAATACCATATACAAGGTATTGAATTTTCTTTCCCAATTCATAAAAAAGAATGGTGTTGCAGTTTTTATTGGGATTTTGTTAAACCTCTAAATTAATTTGGAAAGGATGGACATCTTAAGGATGTTTAGTCTTCCAATCCATAAGCATGGAATATTCTTCAATTTACTTAGGTCTGCTTTGATTTACTTTTAAAATGTTGTGAACTTTTCTGTGTAAAAGTCCTCTAAACTTTAGTTAGGTTCATTCCTAGGTATTTGATTATTTTAGATGCTATTGAGAATGCAATTTTTTCCTTGATTTCTTCTCAGATTGCTCATTATTAGTGTACAGAAATGCTAATAATTTGAACATGTTGATTTTATATTCTGCTACTTTTCTGAACTCATTTATCTGCTCTATAAACTTTGTTGTAGATTTTTCAGGCTATCTATGTATAGGATCATATCATCTGCAAATAGTGAAAGTTTTACCTCTTCCTTTGCAATGTAGATGCCTCTTATTTCTTTTTCTTGCCTAAGTGCTCCAGCAAGTACATATAACACAATAGTAAATAAAAGCAGTGATAGTGTGCATCATTCTCTTTTTCCAGATCTTAGATGGAAATACTTTAGGATTTCACAATTGAGTGTAATGTTAGCTGTGTGTGTTTTTTTTTTAATTTTTAACAATTTTATTTATAACAATATCTGTGTTTATGTGTGTTTTTATTTATAACAATAAATTGTATTCTTAAAATTTTATTTATAACAATATCTGTGTTTACGTGTGTTTTTCTTATATACGCTTTTTTATGTTGAGGAAGATTTCTTCTATTCCTATCTTTTGAATAGTTTTTATCCAGAAAGTATACTGTATTTTGTCAAATGTTTTTTTGCATCAGTAGACATGATCATGTGATTTTCTTTTGATATTTTTATATGGTGTACTACATTGATTTTTTTTTTTCCTTTTACCACGAGGTCCCGGGTATCAAAACCAGTTCCCTCCATATGGGAGATGGATGCCCAACCATTTGAGCCACATTTGCCCCCTACATTGGTTTTTTATGTTGAACAATCCTTGCATACCAGGGCTGAAAACAATTTGGTCATAGTGTATAATTTGTTTTGTGTATTGCTTAATATGATTAGCAAGTGTTTTGCTGAGGATTTTAGAATTCAGATTCATTATAAAGATAGGTATGTAGTTTTCTTCTGGTGTTTTTACATGGCTTTTGTATTAAAGTGATGTTGGCATCGGGATGAGTTAGGCAATGTGCCCTCCAATTCTATTTTTGGAGGAGTTTAAGCACGATTGGTGTTAATTCTATCTGCAATGACTAGTAGAATTCCCCTGTGAAGCGTTCTGCACTAGCGCTTTTGTTCATTGCAGGGGGGGTTGCTGGCTTTTCAATGTTGTTACTTTTGATTGGTTTCTTGAGTTCATCAATTTGTTCTTTCATCAATGTAGGTTGCTTCTATATTTCTCAAAATTTGCCCATTTCATCTAGGTTATACATATTGTTGGCATGCAACTTTTTAATGTATCCCCTTATGAAACTCATGATTTCTGTGGGATCAATGATGATAACTGCTATCACATTTTTTATTTTATTTACTTGCATCTTTACTCTTTTTTTCTTTTTGAATTTAGCTAAGGGTTTGTAAATTTTATCATCCTGCTCAAAGAACCAATTTTTTTGTTTTGTTACTTTTTTTGAGAGTATTTTTAATTCTCAATTTCATTTAATTCTCCTCTAATCTTTGTTTCCTGCTTTCTGCTTTATTTAATATTAGTTTGTTTCTCTTTTTATACTTCATCCAGGTATCCACTTAGATCTCTAAATTTACTTCTTTCTGCTATTTTATTCTAAGCACTTGTGGCTATAAATTTCCCTCTCAAAACTGATTTGTTGTATCCCATAGATTTTGATATGTTGTGCTCTCATTTTCATCCATTTCAAGGTAGTTACTGATTTTATTTTTTGCTTTTCCTCCTTGACCCACAATTGTTAATTAGTGTGTTGTTTAACTTGCATACTTTGTGCCTAATCTGGTCCTCTGTCTCTTATTAATTTCAGGCTTCATTCTATTGTGGTCAGAGAAATTACTTTGTATAATTTCAATCTTTCTAAATTTGTTGTGACTTGGTCTGAGAACTATTATGTTGTCTATCCTGCAGAATGATTCATATGTGCTTGAGAGGAATGCATATACTGCTGTATTTTGGTGAAATGTTCTGTATATGCCTATTTCATCTTGGTCTTCTAACATATTCATGGTCTCTGTTTCTTTATTGATCCTCTGTTAAGATGTTCTGCATAATGGTGATGATGTATCAAATCCCCCACTATAACTGTAGAGACATCTGTTATTCCCCTTAATTTTTCCAATGTTTGTCTCATGTCTTTGGGGGAAACTTGGCTATATGTTGATGAATGTTCTTTCTTCTTGATAGCTTACCGCTTTTATTAATATATAGTGTCTTTCTTTGTTTCTTACAATACCTTTGCATTTGTACTCTATTACATAAATGTTACATAAAAAATATAGGGGAATCCCATATTCTCTGCTCCTTAGCACTTCCCCATTTTCCCACATTAACAACATACTTCATTAGTGTGGTATATTTGTTACAATTGATGAACATATATTGAAGCTTTGCCACATAATGTGGATTATAGTTTGCACTTTAGTTTTATCTCTCCCCTGCACAATTTCATAATTTATGGCAAGATATATAATGGCCTGTATCAGTCATTGCAATGTAATTCAGGACAAGTCCAATGTCCCAAAAATGCCTCCATATTACACTTATTCATCCCTCTCCCTCCCCTCAGTACCTATGATGGCCACTGCCTCAACATCAATGATAAAAGTTCTACCATTCCTAAAAGAACAATAAGTCTATAGTAGAATAATAGTATGTCTACTCTACTCCATCATTCATTCCCCAATCTTGAGGATTATGGAATGGTGATGACTACTCAACCTCTACTTGAGAGGGGGCTTAGATTCCAATGGGCAGATGGATGGGACTCTTTTGCTTGTAGTTCTAGACTCTTTCTGTTCCTTGGGATGGTTATTGTCCATCATAATTTCCTTGTTCGATGTCCTGGATGAGTCCTATAAACTGGAGAGTAGTTGTTGAAGCAAATCTGTTGGGATTCATGGCCCAACTGATACATGGAAAACCAAAAGATTTAAGTCTCTTGGAAATAAACCTATTAACTCTTTTACTAACTCTTGGTTCAAATTGGAGGGGCAGAAGAACAATGTGTAGGGAAACCACAGCTGAGTGCAACTCTGTCACACTGGGGAGCATAAATTCCAAAGAAGGGCCCCCCTGACAGGGTGCCAAACTCCTAAGCTGTCTGAATTGTCTATAGTGTCTGGATGTCTCCATAACCCTCAGGAGTCCTACTATTTTAAGCAATATTTACTGTGACAGTCAATGAGATCCTGATAAGACATGTATAAGTGTAACCTCTGGAATGACCTCCCGACTCACTTTAGAGTCTCTTAGTCATATAAATTCATTAGTCTTTACCTTTCCCCCCCTTCTGTGAAGGTCTTTTCCCAGTTGTATTGCTAGTTGATGCTTCATAGTAATCTCTCAGTACCAGCAAGTCTCATCACCCAGATTCATGTCTCATGCCAAAGGGAAGGTAATGCATTTATGCTGAGTTTGCCTTAGAGAAAGGCTACATTTGAGCAACAAGGAGGCTCTCAGGAAGTAAGTCTTAGGCAACCTATAATACTAGGCTAAGTTTCAGTTTCAACAGAAAAGGTTCATAAGTACAGTCATCAATACCAAGGGCCTGTAATGTTCCATCCTCCTTTACTAGTGACTGCCCATATTCTCAGAGAACTTTTGCTCTCCCAATTCAGAATATGGCAGAACTCCCCATGATGGAAATTTTATATTCTTTTGGTTATTGTGTCCATCTCCAATTACCAAGACAATGCCCCATGAACACTAAAACTCTTTCACAGTTCTTATAGGTATGCCCCACAGGAACCTCCTCCCATATATCCCCCATCACTGACACCCCACACCAATGATTCTCCCATACCACAATTGTAACCCTTCTGCTATCAATACATCTTCAAAAATATAGCCAACAAAATAATTTAATAAAATTAACAGGAAAATGAAATAATAATGATAGTTTTAAAAATAACAAATAAAATACAAACTTTTTTTAAAAATTGAAATAAAAAATAATAAAAATTAAAATTTAAAAATGTGATATTATGTGTTTTATCACTAGCACTGTAAGATCTGTTATCTTGTAGGTACAGTGACAATTTCTTCCATTTAATCTCCCAGTGTCTTGTTTTTCGTTTTATATTCAAAGAAGGTCTAGGTTACAAAAACAGTCATGTATAGAATATAGGAGTTTCTCACATACCTAAGAATCTCCCCCTTTTCCTCTTTCCACTATTAAAGATATTTTATATGTGGATGGTATATTTGTTACAATTGTTTTACAAATCTTGAAACATTGCTACTAACTATGGTCAAAGATTTACATTATGGTTTACATTTTTGACCATATATTTTTATAAATTTTCATGAAATTTAACATGGCCTGTATCCATCATTGCATGATCATGTAGAACAATTTCTAATTCCTCAAAAATGCCACATATTCCATCTATTCTACTCCTCCTTCTCACTCTCCTCATAACCCATGGCACCCACCAAGCTTCACTCCTTGAAGAATAAGATTCATAATTACTTGCAACAATATTGAGGGCTTGAAATACTGGCCTGCCCTTCCCTATTAGGCACTGCCTTTGCTCTTGGTAGACACCCACCCTTCTATTTGAGAACACAGCAGACTTCCCAGGATTGGAGTCCAACATTTTCCCATTCATTGTGTGGGTCTCTAGCCACTGATACACCGCACTGTAACAGGATAAACACTCACAAACTCCCTAGAACCTTGCCCCAGGTAAGCCCTCTTCCACACCGCCCCACATCCAATTCCCTAAACCAATAACCCTCCCTTGCCATATTTGCCAAAAGAACATTCCCGACATTGTAGTTAAAACCATATACCAGCAAGTAACCAGAGTTTACCTGCTCCCACTTCCAATTCTCCACCTCTTCCATGGACAGTGCAACATGCACCCCTACACTACCCCCTTACAGACCAACACTGTTAAACTCAATACCACCACTGCACCACTGTCATGCCCATCCACTGCCCAACTCCACCCTTCCATTTTATCATAGATTTTGCTCACTTGAGAATTCGCTTACAAATTTCTACTCCCTTTCTGTCTCTTATAAACCTATCTTTCAGACTTTAGCTCTGCCTGCTGGCTTAATTTGCTTAATTCATATCAGTGAGGTCATGTAATATTTGTCCTTTAGTGCTTTGTTTACTTAACTTAGCATAAGGTCTTCAAGGTTCATCCATGTTATCCCATGCATTAATACTGAATTTATTCTTGCAACTGAGTAATATTCCATTGTATGTATCTCCCAGAGTTTGCTTATCCATTCATCTGTTCATGGACATTTGTTTTTTTCCCAACTTTTGGCAGTAGTGAATAATGTCACTATGAACATGTATTAGTTTGTATCCTTGCATTCAATTCTTGTGGATATATACCCAGTAGCGGGATTGCTAAAGCATATGTGAGTTTTATAGTTAGCAACCTGAGGAACTGCCAGACTGTCCTACACAATGGTTGCACCATTCTATATTCCCACCAGCAGTGGATAAAACTTCCCATTTCTCCACATCCTCTCCAACACTTGTAGTCCTCCGTCTTTTAATACTCACCAATATAATGGGTGTAAGGTGAAATCTCATTGTATTTTTTATTTTCATTTCCCTAATAATTAGTGATATTGAGCATGTGTTTTTTAGCCATTTGTTTTTCTTCTTTGGAGAAGTGTCTGTTCAAATCATTTGTTCGTTTTTTAAATAGGTTGTTTTCTTTTTTTATATTTGAGGTATAGGATTTCCTTATATATGTTGGATGTTAGGCCCTATCAGATGTATGGTGGCCAAATATTTTCTACCATTGAATATGCTGGCTTTTCACTTTCTTGACAAACTCCTTTGAGATGCAAAATTTTTTATATTTAAAGAGGTCCCATTTACCTATTTTTTTTCTTTCATTACTGGTATTTTAGGTTTAAAGTTCATAAAACAATTTCCTAATACAAGATCTTATAGAGGCTTCCCTAAATTATCTTCCAAGCCCTTTATGGTCTTGAATATTATGTTTAGAAATTTGATCCATCTTGAGTTAATTTTTATGTAAGGTGTGAGATGGTGTTCCTCTATTAATGCTTTGGATATTTTCCCGGTTCTCCAAGCACGATTTGTTGAAGAGGCCATTCTCTCTCAGTTGAATGGGCTTGGGGGTCTTGTCAAATTCCAGTTGACTGTACATGGAAGGATTGATATCAGAACTCTCAATACAGTTTCATTAGTCAGCATGTTCATGCTGTGCCAACACCATGCTGTTTTGACCACTGTAGCTTCATAATATATTATAATGCCAGTTGTGTGATATTTTGATTTCATTTTTCTTTTTCTATATGTCTAAGGCTATTCAGGGCCCCTTTTCCTTCCAAATAAATTTCATAGTTAGCTTATCCAATTCAGTAAAAAATGGTGCTCTAATTTTTATTGAGATTGCCTTAAATCTGTAAATCATTTTGAGTAGGTTATATATCTGAATGATGTTTAGTTTTCCTATCCATGAAAAGGGAATATTTTTCCATTTATTTACTTCTTCTTTGTTTACCCTTATTTGGGTGGTTCCTCAAAAAACTAACTATAGAACTTCTATAAGATCCAGCAATTCCACTGCTGGTCCTATACCCAGAAGAATTGAAAGCAAAGAGAGACGAATGGATAAACAAAATGCAGTACATACATACAATGAAATATTACTCAACTCTGAGAAGGAATAAATTGCTGACACAGGGGATAACATGGATGAATCTTGAGGACCTTATGCTGAGTGAAGCAAGCCAGACATTGAAAGATTAACCGTACATGACCTCACTGATATGAATTAAGCAAATTGAGCAGATTCAGAGAGCTATTGTTTGGAAGATAGGTTTACAAGAAATAGAAATTTAGAACCAGGTTGTGAGCTAGCACCCATATGGGCATAATCTATGGTAAGGTGAAAGACTATAGTTGCATATTGAAGGGATATGACAGGAGGGTAGTGATATTATTCGGTTGGGTGCTGCAGGGTTGACAGGTGTGTAGTTTGGGAAGGGTGGGTTGGAAGGTCCAGGGTACTGGAGGGAGGGTTGGAATAAAGACCAGGTGAACACTGGGGATTTGCGGGTTTGTGGTTGAAAGTACAAAGTTGAGAATTCTCTTATGACAACATGACAAGGAAGGGTTACGCTTTTAGGGTGTTGGATGGGGGGCATTTGGGATAAGGCACACCTGGAGCAGGCTTCTAGGGAGTGTGTGATTGATCATTCTGTCAGAATGCATTGTATCAGTGGGTGGATACCCACATAATGAGCAGGAAGGAGTTGGACTTTCATCCTCTGGAGGACTGATTTCTTCAGAAATAAGCGGGATTCTCCCAAGAAAATGGGTGGTTCCTAATAGGGGAGGACAAAACAGTGTGTCAAGACCTTAGTGATGTTGAAAGTAACTATGAATCTTGTCATCCAGGAGTGAAGCTGTGTAGTCACCATGGTCCCCAAGGGGAAAGGGAGTGAGGAATAGAATAGATAGAACAGGGGGAATTTAGTGTGCAATGGAAGCATTCTGCATGATCTTGCAATACTGGACAAAGGCCAGGTTAAGTATCAAAATTTATAAAAGTATGCAGTCTAAAATGTAAACTACAATGTAAACCATAGACCATGTTTAGTAGCTATGTTTCTGTATCGGTATATCCATTATAACAAAGGTACCATCCACATATAAAAAGGTATGAATAAGGGTGGGAGGAAAGGGGGAGGATGTCGGGTATATGAGTGTCTCCTGTGTTCTGTGTGTGACTTTGTTGTGACCTAAACCTTCTTTGAAAACAAAATGAAAAATAGTGAGACACTGGGGAAAAAGTGGGGGAGGTGCCACAATACAGACAGGACACCAGATAATGTGCTGATGAAAGGCAAAATGTCAAAAAAAAATTTTAAGAACATATTTCATTTTTTATATTATCCCAATCTTTTAATTTAATATAATTTTTGTTTTTTTTAAGCTTTTATGCATTTTAGCTCTTATATTTAAACTTATTGTTTCATTTTCCTATTAATTGTATTCAACTATTGTAATGGCTTCATTTTTGAAGAAGCTTTGGATCACAGAAGGGATACAACTGGGGCAGAGGAGGACCAATGGTGTGTGGAGTCAGTGATGGGGGAGGCATGGGAAGAAGTTCACCTGTGCATACAGATAAGGTATGTAAAAATGTTGAAATGTTCACTGGACATTTTCACAGTGGGTGGAGACTTGCACAATAACTGAGAGAACACTGGATTTCCATCCTGGAGGGCTCTGCCACATGCTATAATGGAGCAACAGCAGTCCCCCAAGTGCGGGAGCAGTGACAGGGGAAGGAGGATGATCCACTATGGGTCCTTGATATTGATGACTAGGCTTATGAGCCTTTGCTCTTGAAATTGAAACTTAGTCTACTGTTAAGGGGTGCTGAAAGGTTGCCTCCTGAGAGCCTCATTGTTGCTCAAATGTGGCCTCTTTCTAAGCCAAACTCAGCATATGAATGTATTACCCTGCCCCAAGCTTGGGACATGACTCTCGGGGATGAGCCTCCCTGGCACTGACAGATTCCTATCAAGCACCAACTAGTAATGGAACTGGAAAAAGACCTCAAAGAAAAGGGGAAAAGGAAAAGACAAAAGAGTTTATATGGCTAAGAGACTTCAAAGTGAGTTGGGAGGTCATCTCAGAGGTAACACTTATGCAAATCTCAGCAGGATTTCATAGACTGCCAAAGTGGCTACTACCCCAAATAGTGAGGCTCCTGAAGGCTTTGGAGACACCCAGGTCCTATGGTTAGGGTGGATAACTCTGGAGTTTGGTGCCTTGTGATTGTGTCCTACTTTTGAGTTTTTGCTCCTGAGAATGACAGTGTTGTACTCAGATATGTCTTCCCTGCACATGGCTCATCTGTCCCTTCTATTGAAACCTATACTTGGTGCTGGAGTTTGTAGGTGCACATACAGAGACTCAAGTCTTTGGGCTGTCCATGTGACATCTAGGCCTGGAATCTGAGTGGAGTTTATAAACCTACTTTATGTCTCATTGGACTCACACAAGACAACTGGCAGGGAGATGATGAACAATGGCTGTCCAAGGGAATGGAGAGAGTCAGCAGCTGCAGACAGGGTAGTCCCATCCAATTTTCAAATGGGATATAAGCGCCTTCCCAATTGGAGGTGGAGTGGACCTCACCATCCCAGAAACCTTGGGATTGGGGGTAGAGCTATGGACTAGAGTGGACTTACTGGTATTCTACTATAGACTTATTGTGATTCTAGCAATGGAATAAATTACAACATTGATGTGTAGCCAGTGGCCACTGAAGGCTCTGGGGGCAGGGAGAGGGAAAAACAGTTGTAATATGGGGGTTTTTCTGGGACTTAGGAATCATCCTGAGTGACATTACAAGGACAAGTAGAGGCCATTTTATATCACCACATAACATGGAGAAGAGTGTGTCAGAGAATTTAGGTTACAATGTGAACTATGGTCCATGCTTAATGACAAAGCCTCACGATGCATTTAGCATTTAGCAATTGCATTGAATGTGTCACACAAATGAAGGATGTTCATGGGGGAGGGTGTCAGAGGTGTCCCAATATGGAAATCCCTATACCTTTTGTAACATTTATGTGATCTAAGTATCTTAAAAATAAAAAATAAAAAAAAAGTTGTGCAGTTTTCAGCATACAAGTCCTTCATATCTTTTGTTAAGTTTATTCTTATGTATTTGATTGTTTTAGTTGCTTTTGTAAAGGTAATTTTCTTGATTTCCTCCTCAGATTGCCTATTATTGTTGTACAGAAATGCTACTGAATTTTGCATGTTTATCTTATATCCTGCCACTTTACTAAACTCATTTTTCACGTCTAGAAGTTTTGTTATATATTTCTCAGGGTTTCCTATGTATATGATCATGTCATCTGTAAATAGTGAAAATTTCCTTCTTCTATTCCAATTTGGATGTCTTTTATATCTTTTTCTTGCCTGAGTGTTTGAGCAAGTACTTTTAACAATGAGTTAAATAAGGGCAGTGACAGTGGGCATCTTTTTCTTGTTCCAGATCTTAGATGGAAAGATTTTAGCATTTCACCATATATGTGATGTTAAATATGAGTTTTTCATGTATACCCTTTATCATATTGAGGATGTTTCCCTCTGTTCCTATCTTTTGAAGTGTTTTTATCAGGAAAATGTGCAGCATTTTGTTCAATGCTTTTTCTGCATCAATTGAGGTGATCATTTGATTTTTTTCCTTTCAATCTCTTAATGTGGTGTATTACATTGATTAATTTTCTTATGTTGAACCATCCTTGCATACCAGGGATGAACCCCACTTATTCACAGTGTATAATTCACTTGATGTGTTGTTGAATATGTTTTGCAATTATTTTATTGAGATTTTTCACATCCAGGTTCATCAGAGAGATTAGTCTGTAGATTTCCTTTCTGGTGGTGTCTTTATATGGCTTTGTTATTAGGGTGATATTGCAATCACAGAAGGGTTAGGCAGTGTTCCCTCCATATTTTTATTTTTGAAGAGTTCAAGCAGGATTGGTGTTAGTTCTTTCCAGAATGATTGGTAGAATTCACCTGTGAAGCCATCTCATACTGGGCTCTTCTTGGGAGGTTTTTGATGGTAAAGTCAATCTTGTTTCTCGAGATTGGTCTGTTGAGGTCAGTTTCTTCTTTAGTTTATGCTGGCTATTTGTGTTTCTAGAAATTTGTTCATGTCATCTAAGTTATCCATGTTGTGACATACAATTTTTCAAACTATTCTCTAATGACAATATTTGTTTCAGTGGTGTCAAGTGTGATATCCTCCTCTACATTTCTTATTTTATGTATTTGAATCTTCTCTTTTTTTTTCTTTGTAAGTCTAGGTAAGTGGTTGGCAATTTTTTAAATCTTCTCAAATAATCAGCTTTTCTTTGTTAATTTTTTCTCTTTCTTTCTTATTTTCAATTTCATTTAGCTCTGCTCTAATCTTTGTTATTTCCTTCATTCTTCTTGCTTTAGAATTAGTTTGTTGTTCACTTTCTATTTCTTTTAGCTGTTTTGTTAGGTCTTTGATGTTTGTTCTTCCTTTTTAAATTTAGGCCTTTATGGATATAAATTTCCTTCTCAGCACTGCTTTTGATGCATCCCATATGTTTTATTTATTTTTTATTAATATTCTTGAATTATACCACTCATACATGAACATACATAAAAAATAAGTGTGTAGAAATAGTTGTGAACCTACAAAACAAACATACATAGCATCACACAAGGCTCTCATTCTTCACCCTACCACCAATACCTTGCATTGTTGTTAACCATTTTTAACCAATGATAAAAGAGCATCCTCAAAATATTACTTCTAACCAAAAAATTTCCCCAAAACCCACCCTATTACTATTTTTATATCATTTATACATGAACATACAAAAACAGTAAGTATATAGTAAAAGTTGTAGACTTACAAATTTAACATGCATAACATCATACAGGGGTCTGGAACATTAACCTTCCACCAACACCTTGCATTGTCATGAGACATTTGTTACAAATTATGAAAAAATATTGTCAAAATTTACTGCTAATTGTATTCTTTATCTTACATTCAGTGTGTTTCCCCCCCAACTCACCCTATTATTATTTTTAATATATTTTTATGACAGAAGTTTTAAACTTAAGAAACAATCATGCACATGTGAAGAATTCCCAAATAACACCCCTCTATCAACACATTACACCATGGTGGAGCATTTGTTACAGATTATGAGATATCATCCTATTATTACCAGGACCATAGCATATATTTGGCACACATTTTCCATACTCCCTCATTATCAACACAGGGCATCTTTGGCATAGATGCAAGAATATTACACTATAACTGTTAACCACAATCCATAGGTCACTCCAGTTGTATTTTTTCAATGCTTCATATTCCCACCACCCTGCAATAGTGATGTAAATTTGCTGTAACTCACAAAGGACACTCTGACATCTGTACCATCAACCAAAATTCCCATGCACCCCAGGATTTATTGTGCTATTCAGTCCCTTGATTACTCTTTAGCTTTCTTTCAATTGGCATTTACATTCCTGGACTACAATTTTCAGCCACTTCCCCATTTATAAATCAGCTGTTATTCACTATAATGTGTTACCATCAACTCTGTACATTTCCACACTTTTACAGTAAGGTAATTAAAATTTCTATATACATTATTGGGTTTGGTGGTGTAGGGGTAACAGGTGGGTATATTGGGAAGGGTGGGTTAGAATACTCAGAATACTGGGGGAAAGATGAGAGAGGGACCAGGTGAACACTTGGGATTTGTGGGTAGGAGGTTGAAAGCACAGAGATTGGAATGCTCTTATGGCAATATACAAGGAAGTGTCACTGGTTTATGGTGTTAGTTGGGGGGCAATTCATGGACAGGGCACACCTGGAGCAGGCTTCTAAGGAGTGTTTGAGTGTTCATCCTGTCATAATGTGTTGTATCAGTGGGTAGAGACCCACATAATGTGAGGGAAGGAGATGGGCTCCCATCTTTGGGACGACTGATTCATTCAGAAATAGGCAGGTGGGGGTCTCTCACGAGCAAGGGTGGTTCCTAATAAAGGAGGACAAACCGCAATGTCAAGGTCTCTTGTTGCATGTAACTATGAATCTTGTCATGCAATGAGTCAAGCCAGGGGGTTGTCATGGGCCCCGGGGGAATGAGGAGGGAGGAACAGAATCAATCAAACAGGGTATTTAGTGGTCAGTGGAAATGGTTTTCATTACCTTACAGTGATGGACACAGGACATGGTAAATATCATCAAAATTTATAAAAGTGTACAGTCTAAAAAGTAAACCATACTGTAAATCATTGACAATGTTTAGTAGCTTTGTTTAACTATCTTTCTTCAGTTATAACAATGATACCATCCACATACAAAAATTTTTAATATGCATGAGGAAGGGGGCAGAGGTTGGGTATATGAGAGTCTTGTATTCTGTGTGTGACTTTGCTATGACTGAAAACTTTTTGAAAACCAAATGAAAAATAGTGAGACACTGGGGGGGTGAGAGGGGGTAGGTGCCATGGTACAAACTGGACACCAGATATTGCAGTGATAAAAAGCAAAATGTCAAAAAAAATTTTTTTTAATTTCTTTTCATTTTTTGAATATCCCAATCTTTTAATTTTATATTATTTTTAGTTTTTTTGTGTTTTTTTTCATGTATTTTATCTCTTACATTTAAACTTATCATTATTATTTTATTTTCCAATTAATTGTATTTGGCAATTTTATTGGCTTCATCTTTAAAAAAGCTTTGCATCACAGAAGGGTTACAACTGAGGTGAGAGAGGATCATTGCTGCGGGGTGTCAGGGATGTGGGGTGAATGGGAGGAATTTCACCTGAACATGCATACAAAGTATATAAAATTGTTCAAATGTTTGCAGGGCATGGTCACAGTGGGTTGAGAATTACTTAGTAAATGAGAGAATACTGAAACCCATCCTGGAGAGCTCTGTCACATTCTCCAAGGGAGCAGGAACAATCTCCTAAGTGCAGGGACAGTGTCTGCCAAAGGAGGGTAATCCACTGATGGGCCCTTGTTATTGATGACTAGCCTTATGAGTCTTTGCTCTTGAAATTGAAACTTAGCCTATTGTTATGGAGTGCCTAAGGGTTGCCTCTTGAGAACCTCCTTGTTGCTCAAATCTCACCTCTCTCTAAGCCAAACCCAGCATATGAAGGCATTACTTTCTTCCCAGTGTGGGACATGACTCCCAGGGATGAGCCTCCCTGGCACAAAGGGATTCCTACTAAGTGCCAACTGGCAATATGACTGGAAAAAGACCATGAATAAAGGGGGAAAGGTAAAGACAAATGTGCTCATATGGCTAAGAGACTTCAAAGTGAGTCGGGAGCTAATCCCAGAGGTAACGTTTATGCACATCTCAGTAAGACTTCATAGGCTTCCAAAGTAGATATCACCCCAAATAGAGGGGCTCCTGAGGGCTAAGAAAACACACAAGTCCAATAACAGGGCAGAAAGCTCCAGAGTCTGGTTCCTTGTCAGTGGGCCCTACTTTGGAATCTGTGCTCCTGAGAGTAACAGAGTAGGACTCAAATATGTCTTCCCTGCAAATGGTTCATCTGTCCCTTCTATTCAAACCTATATGTGGTGATGGAGTTTGTAGGTGTACTTCCAGAGACTGGAGTCCTTGGACTGTCCATGGGCCAGCTGGGCCTGGAATCTGGGTGCAGCTGCAACTCCTACTCTACAGCTCAATGGACTCACCCAGAACACCTGGTGGAGATATGATGATGAACAATGGCCATCCCATGGAATGGAGAGAGTCTGCAGCTGCAGACAGGATAATCCCATCCATATTTTCCATGAGATATAAGCCCCCTCTCAATTGGAGGTGGAGTGAACATCACCATCCCAGACTCCTCAAGATGGGGGAAGAAATATGAACTAGAGTGGACTTACTGGTATTTTGTTATAGACAAATTGTGATTCAAGCAATGGAAGAAGTAACAAAATTAATGTGGAGCCAGTGGCCACTGGATGCTCTGGGAGCAAGGAGAGGGAAAAGCAGTTGTAATACAGAGGCTTTTCTGGAACTTGGGAATTATCCTGAGTGACACTGCAATGATAGATATAGGCCATATTATATTATCATATAACATCCAGAACTGTGTAGGAGAGCGTGTGGCCTACAATGTGAACACTGGTCCATGCTTAATGGCAAAGCCCCAGGATGTGTATAACCATTTCAAGTGATGTGTCACACTAATGAAGGGTGTTTATGTGGGAGGTTGTGGGAGATGGGGTGGTGGGGCATATGGGAATCCATATAATTTTTGTGTGACATTTATGTAATCTTAGTATCTTTTTAAAAAATGGTTTAAAAATTTTTGTTTGACATTTAATTCTGATTTCAGTTGACTAAATCCATCAATTCTGTTTTGACTATTGATAGGAAACATCAGATTCACTATGTATTTGCTGAAACCCTCTCATTTTTATCTACTTTGCTGTCTTTGAAAAAATTTTACACAACAACAACACCAAAAATATATCAATAGTCTGTCTCAGTCCTCTTCTTATCTCCTTTTAGAATCTATCACCTAACAACAGGTCTTGAAGATATTTTTCTATATTTTCTTCTAGAAACTTTATGGTTCTTGCTTTTATAGTTAGGTTTTTGATCCAGTTTGATTTAATTTTTGTATAAGGCGTGAGATAGTGATCTTATTTCCTTCTTTTGTTATGGATATCCATTTTCGTCAGCTCCATTTTTTTAATGGGCTGTTCTGCCCAAGCTGGGTGGGTTTGACAGGCTAGTCAAAAATCACTTGACTATAGATATGAGGGTCTGTTTCTGAACTATCAATTCAGTTCTATTTGTCTATCTTTCTGTCTTTATGCCAGTACCATGCTGTTTTTACCACTGTAACTGGGTAATATGATTTAAATTCCAGAAATAGGAGTCCTCCAACTTCGCTTTTCCTTTTTTACATGTTTCTGACTATTCAAAACCCCTTACCTTTCCAAAAATTTGATAATCATGATATAAATTTACATAAAAACTGCTGGTGCAATTTTTATTGGTATTGCATTGGATTTGTATATCAACTTGAGTAGAATAGACATCTTAATGATATTTCAACTTCCATTCCATGAACATAGAATGTTCTTCCAAATACATAGATTTTTTTTTTATTTCTTTTAACAATGAGTTGTAGTTTTCTGAATACAAGTACTTTAAATCATTGGTTATGTTTATACCTGAATATTTGGGTTTTATCTGTCATATTTTATTTTCACCACTCTTGCCACTTTTTGTTACTTTTATTGACATAATCTTCATTTCTAGATTTTCTTCCAGGCCTCTCTCTCCTGTCTTTACTTTTCAGACTGTAGCACACCATTTAGTATTTCCTGCTAAGCAGCTCTCTTGGGTTACAAACTCTCTCAGTTTCTGTTTATCTGTGAATATTCTAAACACACCCTCATTTTTGAAAGATAATCTTGCCAGATATAAAATTCTTGGCTGGAAATTTTTCTCTTGCAGTATCTTAAGTACATCAAACCATTGTCTTCTTGCCTCTGGGGTTTCTGGTGAGAAATCAACACTTAAACTTATTGGGTATTCCTTCTATGTTATGCATTGCTTTTCTCTTGCTGCTCTCAGCATTCTCTCTTTGTTTATGGCATTTCACATTCTGATTAGGATGTGTGTCAGAGTTGGTCTATCCAGATTTTTTCAGATGGGAGTGAGTCATTCTTCTTGAACATGTATATCTATGTCCTTCAATAGGGTTGGGAAATTTTCTCCCATTATTTCTTCAAATATTCTTTCTGCACCTTTTCCTTTCTCTTCTTCTGTGACACACATGACATGTATTAATGTTTGTGTGTTGCTTACTGTCATAAGTTCCCTGAGACCTTTTGCAAGTTTTTCCAATCCTTTCTTCATCTGTTCTTTTGTATGTTCACTTTCAGAGGCTGTTTCTTCAAGCCTACCAATCCTTTTTTTTTTGCCTCCTCAAATCTGCTTTTATATGATTCCAATGTATTTTTAACTTCATTTATTGTACCTTTCATTCCCATAAGATCTGCTATTTTTCTATGTATACTTTCAAATACTTCTTTGTGCTCATCCAATGTCTTCTTAATATCCTTAATTTCTTTAGCCTTATCATTGGATTTATTAAGGAGATTTGTTTGAATAGCTATGATTAGTTGTCTCAACTCCTTTATGTCATCTGGAGGATTATATTGTTCCTTTAACTCAGCCATATTTTCCTGTTTCTTAGTGTGGATTATAATTTTTTGTTGGTGTCTTGCCATCTGGCTTACTAGAGTATTTCTTCTGGGTGCAGTTTTTCTCTTTGGTTTAGGGTTTCCTGCCCTTTCTCCCTTTCTGCTTGTGTAGCAGAAGCCAAGATTTAGTTGGTTCTATAAACTGTGGAGGCTCAAGCTGCCCTCCTTGCCCCAAGGACCAATGAAGCTTCTCCCAACTTTCTCATTTGCCAGGGGTAGGGACAGAGCCACAGCTGTGTGGAGTAATCCAAGTCATGCATACTTTGAACACAATATAAAATAAGAGCAGTGACTTTGGGCATCCTTGTCTTGTTCCGTATCTTAGAGTGAAAGACATCAGCATTTCACCATAGAATATGATGTTAGCTGTATGTTTTTTATATATACACTTTATCCTGGTGAAAAAGTTTACATCTGTTCCTATTTTTGAAGTGATTTTTATCAAGAATTGAGGATGCTTTTTCTGCATTTCTTTCCTATCCAAATTGATTAACAATTTTAATATCTTTCAAAAAAATTACCACAGCTATTTTTTACTAAATTGAAAAAGCTAAACATGACATTTATTTGGAATGGCAAGGGGCCCAAAATAGCCAAAGACATATTGCAAAGGAGAAAAGAAATTCGGGGAATCACACTACCTGACTTTAAAACACACTATAAAGCTGTAATCATCAAAACTGCATGGTATTCTCACAAGAAAAAATATACTGACCAATGGCACAGAACTGAGAGTTCTGATATAGATTCTCACATATATGGTCAACTGATATTTGACAAGTTCACCAAGGCCACTCAACTGGGAGAGAATGGCCTCTTCAACAAATGGTGCTTGGGGAACAAGATATCCATTTCCAGAAAAATGAGAGAGGATCACCATATCACATCATATACAAAAACTACCTCAAAATGGATCAAATATCTAAATATAAGAGCCTAGACCATAAAGTTCCTAGAAGTTAATGTAGGGAAACATCTATGAGATCTGGTAGTAAGAAATGGCTTCATAAACTTTATACTCAAGGCATGAGCAATGAAAGAAAAAATAGATAAATGGGATGTACTAAAATTTAAAATATTTGTGCTACAATGGAATTTGTCAGGAAAGTGTAAGTGCACCTACTTATTGGGAGAAAATATTTGGTAAGCATCTATCTGATAGGGTTCTAATATCCTGCATATATAAATAAATCATACATCTCAAAAATAAAAGACAAATAACCCATTTAAAAAATGGGCAAGATATTTGAATAGACACCTTTCCAAAGAAGAAATACACATGGTTAAAAAGCACATGAAAAGATGTTCATCATTGCTAGCTATTAGGGAAATTCAAATCAAAACTATAATAATATAACATCTTATACCCATTAGACAAGTGACTATTAAAAAATCAAGCAGGACTACAAGTGTTGGAGAGGATGAGGAGTAAATGGAATACTTATCTGCTACTGCTGAGAATGTAGAATGGTGAAACCCTTGTGTAGGACTGTTTGGTGTTTCCTCAGGAAGCTAACTATGGAATGGCCATATGATCCAGCAATTCCACCCAGAAGCACAACAATGTTCCTAGTAGCATTATTCACTATTGTGAAAAGTTGGAAGCAACTCATATATCCATCAGCAGATGAATGGATAAGCAAACTGTGGTATATACATACAATGGAATATTATTCAGCTGTAAGAAGGAATGCAATGTTAACACTTGAGATAACATGGATGAATCTTGAAGAACTTATGTTGAGTGAAGAAAGCCAGCCACTGAAGGCCAATTATTTCATGACTTCACTGATATGAATTAAGTAAATTGAGCAGACTCACAGAGACAGAGTCTGGAAGATAGGTTTACAGGAGACAGAATGGGAGGAGAGGGTGCTGAGCCAATGTCCATATGGGCAAAATCTATGTTAAGTTGGAAGCATGCAATTAAGCAGTGGATGGACATGACAGTGCTGTAGTGATGTGATTAGATTTGGCAGTGCTGTTCTTTGAGGGGGCATTGGGTTGGACAATCCATGGGCCTGGGTGGAGGGTTTGGCAAAAGAGCAGATGAACTCTGTGGATTTGCAGGTCTATGATTAAACTTACAATTTTAGAAATATTCTTTTGTCAAATATGAAAGGGGAGGATTACAGGGGTAGGGTGTTGTGTGTAGGGGTTATATGGGAAAGGGTGCACCTGGGGCAGGCTTCTATGGAATATCTAAGTGTTCATTTTGTTATAGTGTATTATCTCAGCAGGTGGAGAACCACACAATAACCAAGAAATATTAAACTCCTGTCCTGGGGTGTTCTGTTCTGTTCTCAATTATAGGGACAAGAATCCCTTGAAAACATAGACAGTGCCTAATAAAAGAAAACAGAACAATATGTCAACCTCTCAATATTATTGCAAGTATCTATGAATCTTATTCTTGAAAAACTGAAAATTGGCAGTTACCATAGGTTCCAAGGGTAGGGGAAGAGAAAAATTGAATAGATGGATCATAGAACATTTTTAGGGCATTAGAATTATTCTGCATGATCTTGAAATAACAAATACAGACCATTTTAAGTTTTGTCAAAACCTATAAAAGTATATGGTCCAAAATGTAAAACACAATATATGTCATTGACCATGGTTATTAGCAACACTTCAATATTTGTAAATAAATTGTAACAAATGTACCATCTCCATGTAAAATGTTATTAATAGTGAAGAATGGAAAAGGGGGAGGGTGTTCAGGATATAAGAATACCATATATTCCCTATGTGACTTTTCTATAACCTAAAGTTTCTTAAAAGACAAAATGTAAAAAATGAGACATTGGGGGAATATATGGAAGAAAATGTCACTGTACCTACAAGACAACCAATCTTACAGTGATGAAATATACAATGTCTAAAAAATTTTTATTATTTCAAATATTTTTATTTTAAAAATTTTATTTATTTTTCAAACAATTATTGTATAATTTTCTTATTAATATTATTTGGCTATTTTGTTGGCTATTTTAGAGCTTTTGGATCACAGAAATGTCACAATTGTGGCAGTGGAGAATCACTGGTATGGGGTGTCAGTGATATAGGAAAGCATGGGGATGGGTTCACCTGGGGCATGCATCTAAGGCATATGAATACGTTCAAGTGTTCATGGGGCACTGCCTTGGTGGGTGGAGACCTACACAATAACTGAAAGAATATTGAATTCTCATCCTTTGGAGAACTGCTATAAGAATCTCCTTAGCACAAGGGCAGTACCTTGCCAGACACTTTATGTTGTTGTTTCTACTTGTGAACTTTTCTTGTGAAATTGAAACTGAGGCTTGTATTATATATGACCTAAAATTTACCTCCTGAAAGCCTCCTTGTTGTTCAAACGTGGCCTCTCTCTATGCCAAATTCAGCATATAACTACCTTCACCCAAACATGGAACATGACTCCTGGAGCTGAGCCTTCCTGGCCCTGAAGGATTTTTACCAAGTGCCAACTACCAATGCACCTGGAAAAAGACCTTGACCAAAAGGAGGAAGTGGTAAATGCAAATGTGTTTTTATGGCTAAGAAATTTCAAAGTGAGGCTGGAGGTCATGCCAGAAGTTATGCTTTTGAACATCTAAGCAGGATCTCATTTACTGCCATAGAAAGTGCCTCAAATAACAGGGCTCCTGAGGGCTCTGGAGACATCCTGACAGTATAAACAAGGCAGACAAGCTCAGGAATTTTGTACACTTTCAGTGGGACTTACTTTGAAATTTATGCTCCCCAGTGCAAAAGAGTTATACTCATTTTTAGTTTCCCTACAATGGCTCTCCTGCACTTTTATTTGAACCATAATTACCATTATACTTGTTAAATATATGTCCCAGAGACTTAAATTTTGGTCTGTTCATTTACCAGTTGAGCACTGAATCTCAGAAGAGTTGCAACACCTGCTCTCTACATCATTGTTTTCATTCAGGACAACTAACAAGATGATGATGATAGGCAATGCCCATCCCAAGGAACAGAGAGTGCCTGCAACTGCAAGCAAGATAGTTCCATCCATCTGCCTCATGGGATCTAAGCCTCCTCTCAGTTAGAAACAGAGTGGCATTGTCATCCCCAAATCCTCAAGATTGGGGAATGAACAATAGACTAAAATAGACTTATTAGTTTTCTATTACAGGTGTATTATTAACCTAGCAATGGAAGAATTTTATGATTGATGTGTAGGTAGTGTCTACCAGAGGTTCTGAGGGGAGGGAGGGAGAAGAATAGGTGAAATACTGGAGCATTTTCAGAATCTTGGAATTTTCCTCCATGATATTTCAATGACAGATACAGGCCATTATATATTTTGTCATAACCTACAAAATTGTAAGGGACAGACTTTAAAGTATAATGTAAACTATACTCCACAGTTAGTAACATTGCTTCAAAATGTGTTCATCAATTTTAACAAATGTACCACACTAGTGAAGGATGTTCATGTGGGAAATTGTGGGGTGGAGAGAGTGTGGGACATGAGAGAATCCCCTAATTTTTTATGTAACATTTATGTAATCTGAAACTTCTTTTTAAAAAAATTAATAAAAAATACTCAAATGGTGCATAAGAAGGCAGCAAAGGTATAAAAATGATTTAGGAATGATATATGGGACAAAGGAAAAGCCAACTGCAATGAGATAAAATTAAATTGAGAAATATTTGTAAGTACATTAAGTGCAAATGGACAATATTGTTTCTAAAAGGCAAAATTTGTCAAACTTGACTTTCTTGGGCAATGAAAAGTTATGAATTTGTGTAATATGGAAAAACACACATATATATCTACAAACAATGAGGTTTGACATAAAAGAGCAAATAATTTAATTCAATTTAATTGAAATTCTAGTGTAGGCAAAAATATAATAGAGTGACAACAATCAGAACAGTGGTTACATCATGATGGATTTGATAAAAATTGGAATGATACATTTTTCTTGGTTAATAAACATATGCTGCCTCTTGCTGAACTGTACACTTTAAAGATCTGCACTTTATTGTATGTAAACTTTATCTCAATATAAGTTGTACTACAAAAATCTTATTAAATCTCAAAGTCACACAGAAAAATACTGGTCAAATCTAGTGATTATTTCTACAGGATAAAAAGAAGCAGCATACAAACTCTCATTAAGCATTTCATTTGCATGAATGGAAGATACATAAATATCTTCTTAAAATTTGTACTAACAGTGACATTTAATAAATAAAGTGGATCTCAACATTATTAAAACTTTGTGCTGAAAATGATACCAACAAAAAATTTAAAAGCCAACCTATGGAAAGAGAAAACATATTTACAAATCATATATCTGATAAGGAGAACTTGTTTCCAGAATGCATAAAGAATATTTACCATTCAACAATAAGACCACTATTTCATTTTAGAATGGATGAAGCATTTGAATAGACAGTTGCCAACAAAAAAAAATTCAAAAATGGGCCAAAGCAAAGCAAAGCCACCCAACATCATTAGTCATTAGAAAATGCAAATCAATGTAACAATGAGATTCCACTTTACACATAGTAGGATGTCTATAGTAAAAATAATTTTACAATATATGTATATAGACAATAACAGCATTGGTGAGGATGTAGAGAAATTAGAATGTTCAAAAATTGCTGGTAGGAATGTAAAATGTTGCACCCACTCTGGAAAACTGTGTTGTATTTCCTCAAAAATAAAACATATATATATATCATTTGACCCAGCAATTTCCCTCTTAAATGTATGCCCAAGAAAAATGGAAACATATGTCTAAGAGAAAAGTTGTACATGAAAGTTTAAAACAGTATTATTCATAATAGCCAAATGTGGAAGCAATCCACATGTAACCAACTAGAGAAGAGCTAATGGTTCATACTGTGAAATATTATTCAGCAATAAAAAAGGCATGCAGTACTATTACGTTTCACAATATGGATGAATCTTGACAGTAGCTGATCACAAAAGATATTATATTTTATGATTTCTTTTGTGTTCAGTTTATAAGTTTATCAAATCTATAGAGACCTAATGTTTCAGGTGGTGAAGAGGAATAGGGAGTGACTGCTAACAGGTGTTGAGTTTCTTATAGGGATCATAAATTCATTCTAAAGTTAGCTTCTGGTGATGGTTTCACAGCCTGTGAATGTTCTTAACACTATTGAATTGCACATTTTATAGGGTTGAATTGTATAATATGCAAATTGTATTTCAACAAATCTGTAAAAAAATGACTATGTTAAATTGAAGGATTACTTCTACAGAATAAAAGACAGTGCAGCAACTGGCATCAAAATTTTATTCTTATGAATGTAAGGTATGTAAATATTTGATCAAAATTTAGTACATAATTTTACATTGAATTACTAGTCATGATAAATATTTAAATGTTTTGCGTTGTATTCAAACATTTAGTTTAATTCATACAGAATGACTGATTAAGATTTATTATGAAAAATTAATAGTATGTAGTATCAGGAGTGCCACCTGTTTCTAATCTAGAAAAGGTACCATATGAGCTACATAATGGACATTGGCTTCAGCAGCCAATTGTTGAACATAATGCTGCCCATCAAGGGCCAGGGGTCCATGGTGCTAGAGAAGTTTGTGTTCCAAGTACATGAGGAGCATGGCACCTGTCCCAAGCACTTCCTTTTGGGGTAAAGAGCAGGCATCAACCATTAAAATCAGGAGACCTGGACAAATTCAGTTCCAACCAAATTCTCCCAATTTTCTGTCTTTACATATATTAGATATGTTTCTCCTTTTGAGTCACTGGTATTAATTTTTAATTTTCAAGCTAACTGCAGGAAGAAGTCACTTACTAAAGCATATGGAATCTAAAAATTATACCTTCTTCATTATTTTGAATTGTGTGTGCTTTGGATGAAATGGAGAAATTTGCATGAGAGCCTGAGATCTATAAGTTCCAAAATCTCTGAATCTTTGTGCTAGAAGAGTCAGTCCTATTGGCAATTTGAGATCATTTTCTGAATCCCCAAAAAGAAAAAGATTATGTTTCTAAAATAGCCTATATCTCTGGTTGTGATACACATTGATTGCAGTAAAATTCCCTTGGGTGGACTTTGATTAAATTACTTGATAATATCAACTTTGCACTTTTAATTGGGCTATGTAAGTCAGAGATGACTCATGTTGAGCCTCTGCCCTCTTGGCGGCTCTGATAAAAATTGAGACAAAGAGAGAAACACACACAGACACAAAAATAGGAAGTCACCACTTTCATCCTGCCATGTGAGAGAAGACTAGAAGATTGCTTAAGCAGAAAGTCCTCAAGAGACTGGACATGTGGAGCAGCTCGAGAAGAGAGTAACCCCCAAGAAGCTCAAAGAGCTGAGGTCCAGGAAGAGAAGAGCCATATGCCCAATAGCTTGCAGTTGAACTGGGGGAAATGAGGTATAATTGAGACTGACAGAGGAAGTCTCGAAAGTCCCAAGCCCTCTGGTTGCCTTCAACTGAGCTCAAACCTAGGCAGAGATCGGCAGCAATTTTGCTTCAGCACGTGGCAGCTGATTTCTGTGAGAAAGCACCTCTTACGGTGCCTCAATTTGAACTTTTCAAGGCTTTGGAACTGCAAACTTTTCCTTCAAATAAATTTCTATTATAAAAGCCAACCCATTTCTGGTACTTTGCATCAGCAGCCCTTTGGCAAACTAAAACAGTCCTGTGCCCTAGTTCCATAAGAATAGCATCCCCTTTAGTGAAGAACACATTGGAACAGGACCCTCACAAGACTCATGTTTGTGCTTCCCAAAATCAAGTGACGCCACCGCTCATTACCTCTAGGTGAGTAAACCTGATGAAATCACAGCTTAACACAAATTTATAATTTGAGAAACAATAGCCTACACACAAAGTACATTTGTAGAACTTAATTAATAAGAACTGGGAGAACAGTTTTTAGGGATAGATATTGAGAGTGTTAGACTTGTGTGAAGGGCAGAATTTAATTTCTGGGGAAGGGAGAATATATTGAATAAGGACTTGGCATTCAGTATTCTCACAATATTGACAGTCATATCCTTGGTGTTTGGGCAAGATAATGGGTTATAGCAAACCACACAAAGATATGTAAACATCCTGGGAGAAAGAAAGTTTGAGAAAGGGATCATTTACCAGAGCAATTGTGTATTGGGGGAAGGAGGATACTGAGACATTTTTAGGGTTGTTGAATATAACTTCTGACCTGTCACTGATACAAGAGGACTTCAAATACTATCAGAACCCTCCAGTTGAAGTGGAGGCTCATTAATACCACATTATGAATTGAGTTTTGTTTTAAGACTGCTTCAAATTAGGATTAGTTTGGCTATGAAACTATCGTGTGATTATTTCCCCGTTATACAAATGTTTATTTGGAACACATATACTTAGGACCTGGAAGAACCCTCCTAATCATTATTCTGAAATATGAAACACTACACCACAGAACAGATAGAAAATCTGAAGAAAAATCATGTTTTATTAGGATGTCAGAAATGATGCAATCATAGATTTGAAAGATTCAAGGTCCCCATGATATCACCATTGAATTGATTTGTCTGGCTCATCCAACAAATACATGAATTGTAGCATATGACTAAGTACTACTATAATATCACACTGGCAATAGCCCCAAGAGAAACTATAGTGCAAGGAATATTAACTTGATTAGAGGATCAGAGATTCTAATACTTGGGTTGTGATTCTGAACTTGTGAATGAATTTTTCCTAACCCTATGAAATGGCCAAGCAAATGAATTTCACCTTTATATGGCAAAACACAATAGTATTTTTCCCAAGGATCATGTTATTTCCTGTCATTTTTTTTTCCATAAGACATTCCTAGGGGATTTATTCTTATGAACTTTATGCAGAATATTAATATGATCCACTTTAGTGATACCATTATGCAAAATAGGCTGGTGAGCAAGGCCATATGAAAGGGAACAGAAGTACTTGAGTTAATTGTCACGTTTATGAATGAGGCCATCTTGGACCATCTGCCCCTTTTGATCTGTCAGTATGTTTCCAGGTGAGGCCAGCAGAAAAACTACCTAGGTGAATCCTGCACAAATTGCAGAATCCTAAGAGAATAGTTTTGTGTTTTTTTAGGTAAATTTTGGTGTTGTGATTTCAAAGCACTTATATTTTATTAACTTTTTTGGCTTTATGTTACTAATTTTTGGTTTGTATGGTTTTCTATTACATAGTAATAGGTAATTTAAACATGACTAATTACACAAATTCCAGAAATTTGAAGATAAAGATCAAGAACATATTTCAAGGACTGCCACATGATTGAAATTCTTAGAAGTCCTGCAGTCTAGGACATGAAGAGATAATCTCAAAAAATAAAGAAAAAATAAGAATAGTTATTTTGTGACACCTCCTACCACTGGAAAATAGGCACAGTACTTGATGGTTCTTTGTATTTTGGAAGCAACATATGCTGTACAAGGGAGTACTATTCTCAGTCAGTGCGTGAGAAGACTGCTAGTTGTCAGTGAAATGCACTGAAAAAAGTAAAGTAACAAAGGACTCAGACTCTTTTTAGTTGAGGATGAATGTCACCTGAGCAGTTAAAAACCTGATAGCTGACAACTGAATGTGAGGAGATCTAGCATGGGTGGTTGGAAGAGTAAGTTGATGAGTATCATTTATGGTCCAAAGACCAGCTGCAGCAATAAGGACTGATGCTTGAATTTTCTAACCCACTTTACATCATTTTTAGGAGACTAGAAAGGGCACTTGAGGAGTCTGATTTGAAAGTCTCCTTGTAAGGAAATGGATTCTCCCTTAGAGCCCTCAGAAGTAACACAGCCCTGCCAACACATTGATTTTGGTTTACCCTCAAAGGTTTTACTCTCAAAAACTAAAGGAAAGAGTGGAAGCTTATGCTACAAGTCATCATAGGAATCAGAAATCATCAGAGACACAATTAAGAAGAAATTCAGTGAATCACAGCACTATTGTTTACACTATTTCCCAATCAAGTGGAACTTTTTAAGAGTGGAATAAGTCAAAGTCAACACCTAAATATCCCCAAAACAGAATTTTATAGATAAATGTAGATATAAGATAATTTGATATAAAAGATATATATAATATAATCAGATAAATCACAAATGTTTGATAAAATGTTTTGAATTAGTGTGAAAGCCCATAATGTGAGAATTCATTGGGTTTTAAATTTCACAAAGAGAATTTTTTTTTTATTATTTTAAAATGAAAAGTCAAAAGGAGACTCAAGGTCATTGTTAAGTCTTTGACATGTTTCTGACTATGGAATGAGATTTTGAGGAAATATTTTCCCAAGGATATTATGATTTTGCATCATTCTCTTTAAATAGACCTTATAAGAATCAGAGAAAAGGCCATTCATTGTCAAAGATGCAGTGAAATGGTAGATCTCAATAAGTAAAAGACAGAACCAGGACCAACAAAGACTGACTTCTACCAGCCCTTGAGTATGTGGGTACTAAGTATTCATAAAGCAATTTCAAAGATTTTCTGGAACTAACTATTCATAAAGCAATCCTGAAGGCACAATTCTTACTTTATTTTGGTGAGCTGCTCTCAAACTATCTCAGTGAAAGAGAGACAAAGCAAAACTGAAGTCCTGGAAACTACTGGTGAGATTTTCTTCTAAATCTGTACCTTATAATCTATATAGAAGTTTTATGGAAAAAGGGAATTCTGTTAAATTGCTATACTTTGAACATGTGTAATACATTTGCAACATGCTATTCTTAGAAGTAATGGAGAGTAAATTTAAGAGGAAGCTAATATAATAATATGTATACTTTCATGACTATGATATAGAATAGCATGAATATGAATAAAGTAATGCCAATCCAAAACTTTATCCTTTCAAAGGAAAGTGAGACATTATCATGTTTGAGACTCTGGAAAGGAGAGAATCATTTGAGTTGGATCTTTATTCAAGGGGATAGCAGGACTCCTTTCTTCTCCTGTAAGACCTTGTGTTATTTGTCAATGTGTCACAATTCAGGCCAGTATGTAAATGCCCAGTTTCTGCTGAATGAAATTCAGCAAAAAATTCAGAGTTGTCAAAAACCACTATAATTGGAGCTTCCTTAAAATGAAGGACTCCCTGATTGTAATAATAATAATAATAATAATAATAATAATAATAATAATATTTTATTTCCGAAGGAAAAGACAAATGGGATTCAGCATGTAAAAATAGAGGGATGTGCTTGAGCTCCAAATCTGAATTTTGTCATTGAGGTTATTATTACTCTTTATTGCACAAGAGAAGGCACTCTTTTAGTTACTACTCCACCCACTCTAATCTGCAGACCCAAGGACATGAACCTGTCAGTTTCCATACAAACTGGAAGGTCTAGGCCCAGTGTCGCTGCAAAGGTTTAGCTTAGAGCACAGCGTTCATTTAAAATTGTTAGGCATTAAATTTGACATGATGTTGAGGAGATGCAGCCTCAAATGGATAAAGTTCCCAGTGATTATAAGATACTATATAACCACAGCCTAACATATAATTATATCCTTTCAAAGGATTTATATCTATGGCTTGATTTGAGGAAGCACGTTGAAAGCCCTTTAAATCAAAACTATTCCAAAAACTATTTCCACACAAACATTCCAGTGACCCAAATACAGTCCTTGAAATACTATCACTGAATTCTCCCAGGTCCATTTAAATTTTCTTTCAGTGTTGTTATATTCAGGAAACACTTAATTCATCTGACTGTAATCAGAGGGGGAAAATGTTGGCATATATTTCCTAGTCTATGTAAAAAAGAGGTAGATTTTCCAGATATAGAAATATTACCATAATCCCAAAAAACAAGTTTTTTTCAAAATTAGTTTGAGTATTTTATACATAATAAAATCTAATTAAATATTTCAGAAAAATAAATTAGGTGCCTAAACCTTAAAAATTGGGAGGGAGGTAGAATTCTTAGTTGGGTGACTTTGTGGCTCAGAGGATTCACTTTACCTCTTTGGACTTTGCTTCCTCATGTGAAGTGAATGAATTGACTTTGTATGGAGATAATATGATTAGAATAAATGCCCTCCATTTCTTTAAATATGTGTACCAAGCAACAGTAAGTACACATTTTCAATTATCCACTAAAGTGATTTTTCCGATTGTTCAACATTAGAAACAATGCTGTGATCCATTTTATGTTTTCTTTCAGATAATTTATTTCTATCTTGGGAATTTTCCCTGCTGCATTAATTCCATGGGAAAAAATCAACAGCGTAACTGAATTCATTTTCTGGGGTCTTTCTTAGTACCTCGAGGTTGAAAAAGATTGTTTCGTGGAGTTTTCTTTCTTCTATACAGCCATTCTTCTGGAAAACCTCCTCTTTATTCTGACAGTTTGCACTGGCAACCTTTTCAAGTCTCCTATGTACTTTTTTCTCAACTATTTGTCTTTTGTGGACATTTGTTACTCCTCAGCCCTGGGATAGTCTTAGTTCAATAAAATTTTTCAGGTTTAGATATTTTAGAAATACTATCTGATTATTAAATATGAGAGTGATTGTAATAATAATGATGATAAACGTTGTTTTACATCTGTAAAATAGTTTTCTCCTTCCCAATTCTTGCCTTTTTGTGATTTTCTTTACAGAGTGAAAGTCTGCTGTGACATATTAGGCACTCATTTTGTATATATTATGTGAAAGATAGAATAAATAAAACTAGAAATGTTCTGTATTGAAGCATTTCAATATAAGTGCATCAAAATACAGATCCCTGAAAAAACCAAACCTAGTAAGCTTGGAAATGAGATTGGAGGACTGAGCAGAATGTAAAATGAATGAAACATGTTTAAAAGTCCAAAGACCAGTTTTCCTCTGGTGACAGGAAAAGACTTTTCCTTTCTCTTGGGCTCAATTTCTTTGCCCATTCAAGGACATTGGACAACTTTAGCTTTAAAATCCCTCTTTTAAATGTAACTCCTATGAATATGCTTCTGTTACCTGGACTTTAGTCTTTACCTCCACTCTGCAGCCAGAGTCCCTATTAATAACACATGACTGACAGGAAAATTGAAGAACTGAATAAGAACAGACAAAGGTGAAGAATAGGTTACTATGAGTCAAATCAACTGAGCAAAAACAATTCACTGTCAGGCATGGTTGGTAAACCATATTTATTCCAATGTTTGAACCTAACAGCTTTAATGAATATAGTGAGCCACATTTCTCACCACTTTGTTGACGAGCCTAATCAGAATTTCCTGTTCTGAATTCCAGAAACACTCCTTCTGGAGAAACAAAGGTATGCCTTCTCATGTGAATGGACATTGCCTCAGTGATATGTTTTTCCTCCACCATGAGACACACCTGGGCTTTACTTCTCTAACAGATGAACTTATCACTGACTACCCCTCTCCCATTGTCCCATTGTCTATTCCACAAATCAGATTATCCAGTTACTGTTTACATGTTAATGGTTCTGGTGTGTGGGTGCATGTGCCTCCAAGGACTATATATAGTCAATCCTTAAGAAATGTGGCTTCTGTTGAAGAATTGAAGATAAGAAAGATCAAATGCAGCAAGAAATCTGGTCTTAAAGGTATACTAAAAAATCAAAATCCTTTGCCCTGGGATCACACAAATCCATGGCTATTGCTCCAGTATGGACATTACTCACGGGTCTCCATTTCCTCAATTTTAAAATGAAGAGCACATTAGTGCTTCTTCAGCCTGTCTGACAATTGGAATCTCCCTGAGAGATTTTTGAACAGATTAGTAAAATCTAGAATAAGATATCCTGATTAGGTAGTCCTGGGTTAACAGCTATATAAACATTTTTATTTTTAAAAATTTTCTACTATAATTTTTATATAGCCAGTGGCCCCAGCTCAGGAAACTTCAATTTTGAATTATTGGGACTAAAACTTTAAATTTCTTAGAGCTTAAGAGGTTGGTGAGTCATTGGAATCCAAAGATCTTTACTTTGGGTATATAGCCCAATCTGCTCTGCTTACCAACACCAAGATAGCTGAATTGAACTGGACTAAAAAATAAAAATAAATCCATGTTACACATTACCCATCCCCTTATGCTTTTGCTCTAAAATATTAGAAATTCATTGTAAATATTACTGATATTGTAGGTCTGAGGCCCCTAAGAAAGTAAAAGTTGCTAGGTTCATGACTCAAAAGACTGGAAAGGGAGCAAGTGAAATATTATTCAAGTTTCCACCAGTGATATTGAAAACTTTTTCTCAGTCCCAAAAGTTTCTCATAGTCAATCTCCATCAGACAAGCTTAGAGAGTCTCTTCTTGGTTCTTTGGAAGGCTATGACATAGAATGATGAGAACTCAGACTCTCCCTAGTTTCAGGGAGCAATTCTGGTCAACAACAATAATTTATTTCATAGATGTATAATAATAACCCTAGCTTCCAGCTTTTTATCTTTCTAATATTTCTGCCAGAAGATGAGGAATTGACTTTATGAAAAAGAGGCCTTCATTAATGAAAATAAATGGCACTATTTCACATTTTGCAAATGAAGAAATGTATTTCATGCTGCAGAACAGTGAAAATATACCTCCTTGTGCCTTGTCATTAGTGGTTATACTTCTGTTCTCTGAAGCATAATATATTTTAAACACATTTCCCTGCAACACTCAATTCAATGTGAAAAGACAGCTTTCATATTCCTCCATATGACATCCCTTTTAATCATTTAAACATATCCAGGAGAGTAAAAAAATTCTCACATATCAATTTCTCCAGAAATTCACTGTGTATTGCCTGAGTGGAAATGTATCATTTTGTCACTGTCTAATATATCCAAGCATGGCATGGCAACCAGCTTTGAATACAATATGAACTTATATTTTATGCATGAGAAGAATGAGTGTTACAGGGAGTATACCTGAATTCAACCTGAAGACTGTGATTATACCCAGCCATGACCAACTTAGCTTAGATGAACCCCAAATAATCCACAGACACATGAACAAGAATTAAACACTTGTTGAGTAAGCCATGAGTTTTGGAATGTCTAGTTACGCAGCATTACTGAGTGGAATGTTACAATAACGACAAGGTTTTATTGTGGAAGAGGGGAATTCGAGGCATGTTCTTGAAATTGTAGAGTCTCACATATACTTATTGTGAAATACTTTGCAAGAAGAGGTGAAAAAAAAGGAAAATTAGAGAGAATGGACATGAAGGACAGCACATAATTTTGATTATACACACAAAAGCCAAATTCTAAATATCTAACTGTGTAGCCAACCTATCTTCTGGTATTTCTTCCAGGGATAAGATATACAAAGAGAACCATGCTTGGGTAGATTCCGTTTCACCTCTCCTATGTTGATAAAGTATAGGAAGAGTTTTAACAAAAGATACTACATGCCATGTTCAAGTGAAACTAAACAGGCAATTTTTCATAATCAAATGATAAAGATAAAGATAAAGATGGGATTCAGGCATCCAGCCAAGCAAGATATTTATACTATTAGAGATGCCTCACAGCTGAAAGAGTAGAATAATAGCTTGTATCTAATGCACATTCCAGGATTGGGCTAAACATTATGCAGGGCAGAATCTTCCAATATATTTATATTATATCCCCCTTTATCTCTTTCATCAACTATTTTTCCCAAGATATACTGGATTTCTCACAAGCTTAATATGTTTGTGGGATTTATCCACTATCCTGCTTGATATGTCATGGGTGGTAGACTAATACTCTTCTGATTTGACATTAAATATATATGTTCAATGAGTAAAGTACACTGGGTTTACTACAGAAAAGAAGGAAACCAATGAAAATGAATGATTTTTTTTAAAGTAAAAGATTTTACACTTACTTTCAAATTCAAGTTGAAAATAGCCTAATAGTAATGTTTGGCCAAAAATTTACAGCATATTTGGTGATGGGGATCTGTGAGCTACATCTTTTCATAGAAATGGAATTAAAATTTTATTACTTAATATGTATATTTTTGCACAAGATATGATTATATTATCATATATTTATCAATTTTCTTCAACACTGATGGTCATAATGTCCACCTATAAATTCTGAATGTATCACTTTTTTAGCAAATGCAATTACTTTTTATAACTGTATATTTTCCAACAATTCTTTTTAGGAATTGATCACTGAGAAATATGGATGGTTCCTGGAAATTTTGCTTCTTTTTTTAATTTATGTTAACGACTTTGATCTGTGATTTGCTTCATTATAACAAGTTTTTCTTATAACTTTTGGAACTAGTTTCCTCTTTTGCTACCACTAATGCATTTCATTTCTGACTATAGGGAACAGTCTTCCCCCACATTGCTGCTTTGTACCTGCTTTACTATATTCCTTTTCCATTCAAGCTAACTGTGGAATCACTGAATTTCTCTGTGAAGGCTCTGGTGTTTCAATAACATATAATGGAATCTCTCTTACCCTGTTCCTGGAATCTTACCACATTTGTGAACCACCGAGTCAGTGGTTCACAAATGTGCCCCTTGCCCTTCTGAGAGAGGCCTCAATTACACAAGCTTGTCACTCCATGAAAGTTTTACCAGAAATGTGCCTGGAACTTAGGAGTTCTTTTCAGTACTTCTAACCTTGTATGAAACATGATGCTATAAAGTGTGGGATCTTCAGCCTGTGAGATCATGAGGGAATCAAAAGGTGCAACTCAGAATTCCCATGGGAGTTCATCTTTGTGGGATGAATATTGAGAAAGGAAAATCAAGAGACAGAAGACAGCCAGACATACAATTGTCTTTCATTTTAATGCTTTCATAGATATTATTAATGTGCAATATATCTTGCCTGCCTTTCTAAACAAGCTCATTGACTCACAATAACTCAATCATTTTTGATGTGAAGTTCTTGTTGGCTCTCTCACACTTTCCTTTTTATTGGTTTTCCCACATCTCTGCTTCACTTCCTTTTCCCTTCATACCAAACTTGCAAGAATTTCATTTCCCAAAGTGTTAGCATACAACTTTGCCTGAGGTTTGGTTTTACATGGAAACCAGTCAAAAACAAGAATCATTAAGGGAATTTAAAAACATTTCTAACTTATACTAATTAGGAGGAATATATTATATTTACAATATACTAAACTTTTTAAAAATTGCATGTTCAATGGATGGGCAAAAATTTTAGTAAACTGTGGAATCTTGTGGAAAGAGGGATCCACCAGGTATAGAAGGTTAAACTTGAGGAAATGAGCTAGCCCTCATTACTTGTTCTCAAAGTATAAACCATATCAAATTTCATAAATAATAATAAAAAGTTAAAACAGTTCTCAAAAAAATGGAAACAATCATGGATACAAAAGATAAAAACAAAAGGTAGAAACAAAAGATAGAAACAATCATGGATGCAAATTCTAATTAGAAATTAATTACATGGCCTCACACCATATAACTATAGATTTTTTTTTTTACCAAATAGCCAGAGAGTCTTTGTGTGTTTGTGAGCCATACTCTACTATAGTACTTAAGTCAAGAAAACATGGAGAACTAAGCTGAACATCATAGTGCAAAGTCCATGCCCATAGACTATATGTCATGTTATTATGAAAGCGACTATGAAAACTAATCATTAAATATCTTTCATAATATACATATATACATATTGAGAGAGAGAGAGAGAGAGACAGAGAGAGAGAGAGAGAGAGAGAGAGAGAGAGAGAGAGAGAGAGAGAGAGAGAGAGAGAGAGAGAAGAGAGAGGGGGAAGGGAGGGAAAGAGGAAAGGAGGGAGAAAAGAAAGCAAGAAAAAACGAAATAGAAAGATTATTGCCAGTAATGTTTGAAATATATTTAAGCCTAAATCCAAATTTAAACATCCAAATTCAAAATATTAACTAAGCAATACTTTCAATTAATGATTTACCAAAAATTACAATGTGATAGATCTTTTATCTTGATCAAGAATTTTTAATGATTGTCTCAGTCAAAAACAGTTTTACCGAGAAGGAAAATTGTCTCAGAAATAAGGAAAGATATTTGACTATCTTTTTTTTTAATTTTAATAATTTTTTTTTATTTTTTAAAAGATACTTAGATTACATAAATGTTACACAAAAATTGTTGGGATTCCATGTGCCCCACCTCCCACTCCTCCCACCACCTCCCACATAAACATCCTTCATTAGAGTGGCACATCACCTGCAACAGTTATACACATCTTGGGGCTTTGCCACTAAACATGTACCATTGTTCACATTTTAGACCACACTCTCCCACACAGTTCTGCATGTCGTATGATGATATAAAATGGCCTATATCTGTCATTGCAATGTCACTCAGAATAACTCCCAAGTCCCAAAAAAAGCCCCTGTATTACAACTGGTTTTCCCTCACCCTGTCCCCAAAGCCTCCGGTGGCCACTGGCTCCACATTAATGTTGTAATTACTTCCATTGCGTGAATCACAATATGTCTAGAACAGAATACCAGTAAGTCCACCCTAGTCCATAGCTCTTCCCCCAATTCTGAGGAGTCTGAGATGATGATGTCCACTCCACCTCCAAGTGAGAAGGGCCTTATATCCCATGGGTAAGATGGATGGAATTATCCTTCCTATAGCTAAAGACTCTCTCCTTTCCCCTGGATGGCCATTGTCCAGCATCATCTCCCCACCAGGTGTCCAGGGTGAGTACATTGAGCTGTAGAATAGGATTTGCAGCTCCTCCAAGATTCCGGGCCTAGCTGGCACATGGACAGCCCAAAGACTCCGGTCTCTGGAAGTACACCTACAAACTGCAGCACCACATATAGGTTTGAATAGAAGGGACAAATGGACCATGTGCAGGGAAGACATATTTGGGTCCAACTCTGTCACTCTCAAGCACAAGGATTACAAAGTAGAGGAATCCTTACAAGGATTCCACTGGTAAGGCACAAAACTCTGGGGCTATCAGCCCTGATACACCTGGGTGTCTCCAAGCCCTCAGGAGCCCCTCTGTTTGGGGTGATATCCACATTGGAAGCCTATGAGGTCCTATTGAGATGTGCATAAGCGTTACCTCTGGGATGACCTCCCGACTCACTTTGAAGTCTCTTAGACATATGAACTCATTTGTCCTTACATTTTCCCCCTTTTATTCAAGGTTTTTTTCCAGTCGTATTGCCCTTTGGCACTTGTTAGTAATCCCTCATTGCCAGGGATTCTCATCCCCACGAGTCATGTCCCAAGCTGGGAGGAAGGTAATGCATTCATATGCTGAGTTTGGCTTAGAGAGAGGCCACATTTGAGCAACAAGGAGGCTCTCAGGAGGCAACCCTTATGCACCCCATAACAATAGGCTAAGTTTCAATTTCAAGAGCAAAGACACATAAGGCTTGTCATCAATAATAAGAGCCCGTTGTTGATCATCCTCCTTTGCCAGACACTGCCCCTACACTTGGGGGACAGCTGCTACTCCCTTCCAGAAAATGGCAGAGCTCTCCAGGATGGGAATTCAGTATTCTTTCATTTATTAAGTGCTTCTCTATCCACTGTGACCATGCCCCATGAGCATTTGAACAATTTTATGTACCTTTTAAGTATGTTCAGGTGAACTTCCTTCCATGCACCCCCCATCCTTGACAGCCCCCATCAACGATCCTCTCCCACCCCAGTTTGTAACCCTTCTGTGATCCAAAGCTTCTTTAAAGATGAAGCAAATACAATAGCCAAATACAATTAATAGGAAAATGAAAAAATAATGATGTTTAAATGTAAGAGATAAAATACATGAAAACTTAAAAAAATACACTAAAAAATAAAATAAAATTAAAGGATCAGGTTATTCAAAAAATGAGAAAAAATTTTCTAAAAATTAAAAAAATTTTTTTTGACATTTTGCCTTATAGCACTGCAATATCTGGTGGCCAGTCTGTACCATGGCACTTTCCCTCTCTCACTACCACTGTCTCACTATTTTTCATTTAATTTTCAAAGAAGTTTTAGGTCACAGCAAAATCACACACAGAATACAAGACACTCTCATATACCCAACCTCCTCCCTGCTTTCCTCACCCCATATTAAAACTTTTTTGTATGTGGAAGTTTGCATTGTTATAACTGATATACACATAGTGAAACATAGCTAGTAAACATTGTCAATGGTTACGGTATGCTTTACATTTTAGACCATATACTTTTATAAATTTTGATGATATTTATCATGTCCTGTGTCTATCACTGTAAGGTAATGAAAAACATTTCCACTGACCACTAAATACCCCATTTGATCTATTCTGTTCCTTCCTCCCCACCCCCACCCCCCGAGGCCCACAATGACCCCTGGCTTGAATAATTGGTTGACAAGATTCATAGTTAGATGCAACAAGAGGTCATGACACGTTGGTTTGTCATCCACTATTAGGAAAAACCCTTGCTCTTAAGAGATGGCCACCTTTCTATTTCTGAGCAAATCGGTCCTCCCAAAGATGGGAGTCCATCTCCTTCCCTCTCATTGTGTGGTTCTCCACCCACTGATACAACACATTATTACAGGATGAACATTCACACACTTCCTAAAAGCCTGCTCCAGATGCCCCTGGTCCTGAATGCCCCCCCACCAACACCCTAAAGCTTTGACACTTCCTTGTCATATTGCCATAAGAGCATTCCCACCTCTGTACTTTCAACCTCATACCCACAAATCCCAAGTGTTCACCTGGTCTCTCTCCCATCTCTACCTTCAGGTACCTGGGTATTCTAACCCACCCTTCCCAATCTACCCACCTGTCAACCCTGCATCACCCAACCAAATATATCACTACCTTCCTGCCCTATCCCTTCGATACACACCTACACTCTATCACTTTACCATAGGTTATGTCTGTATGGGTGATGGCTCACAACTTTCTCTTCTCTTTCTCTTGTACACCTATCTTTTATTTCTCAGAGACTGCTCAATTTCCTTAATTCATATCAGTGAGGTCATGTACTGTTCATCCTTCAATGCCTGGCTTGCTTCACTCAACATAAGGTCTTCAAGATTCATCCATGTTATCCCATGTGTTAGCACTTTATTCATTCTTACAGCTGTTTAATATTACATTGTATGTATGTACCACATTTTGTTTATCCATTCATCAGTTGATGGGCACCTGGGTTGATTCCAACTTTTGGCAATAGTGAACAATGCCCCTATGAACATTGGTGTACATATATCAGTTCGTGTCTTTGCTTTCAGTTCTTCTGGGTATATATCCAGCAGTAGGATCACTGTATCAAATGGAACATCTATAGTTAGTTTTCTGAGGAACCACAAAACTGTGCTCCATAATGGCTGGACCATTCCACAATCCCATCAGCAGTGGATGAGGGTTCCCATTCCTCCACATCCTCTCCAAAACTTACAGTCTGCTGTTTTTTTAATATCCACCATTCTAATGATGTAAGATGATATCTCAATGTAGTTTTGATTTGCATTTCTCTAATAGCTAGAGATGTCGAGCATTTTTTTCATGTGCTTTTTAGCCATTTGTATTTCTTCCTTGGAGAAGTGTCTTTTCAGGTCACTTGCCCATTATTTAAATGGGTTGTTAGTCTTTTTATTTTCGAGTTTTAGGATTTTTTTTTATATGCCGGTTATTAGGCTCCTATCAGATATATGGTTGCCAAATATTTTCTCCCATTGAGTAGGCTGCCTTTTTATTTTCTTGATAACGTCCTTTGAGGTGCAAAAGTTTTTAATTTTGATGAGATCCCATTTATCTATTTTTTCTCTTGCTGCTCGTGCTTTGGGTGTGAAGTTCATGAAACCATTTCTTATCACAAGGTCTTGTAGATGCTTCCTTGCATTATCTTCCAAGGTCTTTATGGTTTTGGCTCTTATCATTAGATCTTTGATCCATCTGAGTTGATTTTCATATAAGGTGTGAGATTGTGTTCCTCTCTCAATCTATTGGATATGGATATCCAGTTCTCCAAGCACCACTTGTTGAAGAGGAAATTCTCTCCCAACTGAGTGGGCTTGGTGGCATTGTCGAATATCAGATGAATGTATATGTCAAGATTTATGTCAGAACTCTCAATTCAGTTCCATTGGTCAATTAGTCTATTCTTGTGCCAATACCATATGGTTTTGAACACTGTATGCTTGTAGTATGTTTTAAAGTCAGGTAGTGTGATACCTCCAAATTCTTTTTTCTTTTTCAATATGTCTTTGGGGATTCAGGGCCTCTTACACTTCCAAATAAGTTTTGTAGTTAGTTTTTCAAATTCCTTAAAAAAAAATAGTGCTGATTTTTATTTGGATTCCATTAAATCTGTAGATTAGTTTATGTAGGATAGACATCTTGATGAGGTTTTGTCTACTTATCCATGAACAGGGAGTATGTTTCCATTTACTTAAGTCTTATTTGATTTTCTTTAACAGTGTTATGTAGTTTTCTGTACATAAGTCCTTTACATCTTTAGTTAAGTTTATTGCTAATTATTTGATTCTTTTAGTTACTATAGTAAATGGTATTTTTTCTTGATTTCCTCCTCAGATTGCTGGTTATTGGTGTACAGAAATGCTACTGATTTTTGAGCATTGATCTTATAGCCTGCAATGTTACTGAACTCCTTTATAAATTTTAGAAGCTTTGTTGTATATTTCTCTGGTCTTTCTACATATAGGATCATGTGGTCTGCAAATAATGAAATTTTTACTTCTTATTTTCCAATTTGCATGCCTTTTATATATTTTTCTTGCCTCAGTGCTCAAGCAAGTTCTTCTAAAACAATATTAAATAGGAGTGGTTATAGTGGGCATCCTTGTCTTGTTCCTGATCTCACGGGGAATGCTTTTAGGATTTCACCATTGAAGATGATGTTAGCTTTGTGTTTTTCATATGTACCCTGTATCGTGTTCAGAAAGTTTCCTTCTATTCCAATCTTTTGCAGTGTTTTTATCAGGAAAGTGTGTTGTATTTTGTCAAATGCTTTTTCTGCATTTATAGAGAGGATCATGTGATTTTTTTCTTTCAATCTGTTTATGTGGTATATTACATTTATTGATTTTCTTATATTGAAACATCCTTGCATACCCAGGATGAAAGCTACTTGGTCATGGTGTATAATTCTTTTGATATGTTGTTGAATGCAATTAGCAAGTATTTTGTTGAAGATTTTAGCATCTAAGTTCATTAGAGAAATTGATCTGTAATTTTCCTTTCTTTTGGTATCATTGTTTGGCTTTGGTATTAGGATTATGTTGGCATCATAGAATGAGTTAGGCAATGTTCCTTCCACTTCTATTTTTTGGAAGAGCTTAAGTAGAATTGGTGTTAGCTCTTTCTGGAATGTTTGGTAGAATTCACCTGGGAAGCCATCTGGTCCTTGGTTCTTCTTGGTTGGGAGGTTTTTGATGACTGAGTCTATCTCTTTACTTGAATTGGAGTGTTGAGTTCATCAAAATCCTCTTTTGTCAATGTAGGCTGCTTGTGAGTTTCTAGGAATTTGTCCATTTTCTTAAAATTATCATGCTTGTTGTCATATAATTTTTCAAAGTATCCTCTTATGATACTCTTTATTTCAGTGGGGTCAGTAGTGATATCCCCTTGTTCACTCCTTATTTTGTGTATTTGCATCTGCTCTCTCTTTTTCTTTGTTAGTCAGGTTAAGGGTTTGTCAATTTTATTGATCTTCTTGAAGAACCAGCTTTTGGTTTTGTTTATTTTTTCCAGTGATTTCTTTTTTTCTATTTCATTTATTTCTGCTCTAATCTTTGTTATTTCTTTCTTTATACATTCTTTGGGGTTAGTTTCTTGTTTTTCCATTTCCTCAAGGTGTGCCATTAGCTCCTCAATTTTAGCTCTTTCTTCCTTTTTAATATATGCATTTATGGCTAAGAATTTCCCTCTCAGTTCAGCTTTGGTTGCATCCCAGAGGTTTTAAGATGTTGTGTTGTCATTTTCATTCATTTCAAGGTAGTTACTGATTTCTTTTGAGATTTCCTCCTTGACCCATTGTTTGTCTAAGAGTGTGTTGTTTATCTTCCATATCTTTGTGCCCAATCTGGTTCTCTGGCCATTAGTGATTTCCAATTTCATTCCATTGTGGTCAGAGAAATTACTTTGTGTAATCTCAATCTTTCTGAATTCATTGAGAGTTGTTCTGTGGCTTAGCATGTGGTCTATCTTGGAGTATGATCCATGTGCACTTGAGAAGAATGTATATACTGCTTTATTTGGGTGTAGCCTTCTGTATATGTCTATTAGGTCCAGATCCTCTAATGTATTATTCAGAGTCTTTGTTTCTTTATTGATTCTGTGTCTAGATTTTCTATGTAATGGTGATAATGTTGTATTAATGTCCCCCACTGTAATTGTAGAGGCATTTATTTCTCCACTTAGTTTTTCCAGTGTTTGCCTCATGTATTTTGAGGCACCTGATTAGGTGCATAAATGTTTATGATTATTCTCTCTTCTTGAAAGATTACCCCTTTTACTAATATATAGTGTCCAACATTGTCTCTTACAAGAGTTTTCCATTAAAATCTATTTTGACCAATATTAAGATAGCTACTCCTGCCCTTTTTTAGCTATTGTTTGCTTGTAAAATTAATTTCCAGCCATTTTCTTTCAGACTCCTTGAATCCCTGGGTCTAAAGTGGGTTTCTTGTAGACAACATATAGATGGGTCATATTTCCTTATCCATTCTGCCATTCTGTGTCTCTTGACTGGTGAGTTTAATCCTTTAACATTCAGTTTTATTATTCTCAATGAATTTCTTACATCAGCGATATTTTCTTTGGGTTAATATATGTCATATGCTGCTTTTAT
>JAQZBX010003819.1:44100-63438 GCA_029593785.1 Cabassous unicinctus
AGCATTGGATATTTGATAATTTTTATGTCTTGAACTAGGCCTATTGGGATTTATACTGTTTGGGGTGCACTGTGCTTCCTGGACATGTACATCCACCTCCCTTAATAAAGTTGGGAAATTTTCAGCCATTATTTCCTTCAGCGTTATTTCCTCCTGTTCCCTTTCATTTCTCTTCTCCTTCTGGGATGCCTGTAATGCGTATGTTTGTGTGTTTTGCATTGTCGGTTAAATCCTTAAGTCCCTGCTCTATTTTTTCTATCTTTTTATCTTTCTGTTCTACCATCTGTTTGATTTCAGATGTACTGTCTTTCACATCACTAATTCTTTCTTCTGCCTGTTCAAATCTGCTGTTATGTGAATCCAGGATCTTTTTTATTTCTTGGATTGTGCCATTGATCACCATCATATCTGTTATCTTTTTATGTATGCTTACAATTTCTTCAGCATGATATCCCAGTGTCTTCTTAATATCCTTAATCTCTTCCTTCACTTCATTAAGTTGATCCATGATATTTGTTTGGACAGCTTTGATTAGTTGTTCAATGTTATGCATCTCTTCCTGGTTTTTAGTTTGTTCATTGGAATGGTCCATGTCTTCCTGTTTCTCAGTATAGTTTGAAATTTTTTGTTATCCTCTGGTCATTATATTATCGTGATGGATTTATTCACTTGATTAGCTTCTCCCTCTGCTCTAGAGCTTTATTTAGCTGGTGGTTCTGTGTGTGTGTTAAGTTTTCTCTTTGATACTTTGTTCTTCTTGTTGTATTTCCTTGCTTTTTTCTATGTTCCCTTGAAGCAAAAAGATTAGGGTGAAAATAATCAGAAGAGGTAAGTAAGGAAAAAGAATAAAAGTAATATTGATAAAAGTTAGAAAGGGGGCCATATCAGACTTAGTAAAATGAATATTTAACTCATGTAGGCAGTGTAGAGTAATGAGGGGGAAAAAGTGGAGTACTTAACATGGAATGGAAAACCAAATAGAGAAAAATAGAATCATTTAAAAGGCCCGAATGATGAGGAGAAAGGGAAAGAATAAATAAAGGGCTGAAAGGAAAAAGTTAATAAAAAAAGAAAGAAAATAGAATAGACAAGGTTGAAATTGACACCTGTGAAGTTAAGGACTAATGAAAAAAGATGGAATGTAAGAACCACAACAGAAAGCAGAAGGTGGAAAGATGAAGGAAGAAAAAGTGATAGCATTGGTAGACAAAATCTCTATACACAGAGAACGGAAAATCAAGGAAGAAGAAGCACAGCAAAGAAGAAACAAGCTAGCACCACCTAATTTTAAAAAGGGGAGGGGGGAAGATGAAAGAAAAGCAAGAAACAAACAAACAAAGAAAAACTGAAGACACACGCAAGCATGTAGTCAAACAAAGCTTAGGAAGAACAGCATTCCTTCTTGGGTACTTGTGAGCCTCTCAGCCTGCGCTCATCAATCAATTACCCTGCAGCCTTCTCTATGCAGGTTTTGAGGCAGATTTTAGAGATTAAATTAAGTTAAAAAAATGTTTTTGAAGAAATAAGGGACCCAAAAGAAGGCCTCTTCTGGACCACCCCCTCTGCTGAGGGGACCCTAAATAGGCTCGTGGAAACCTATCGAACACTTCCTACTGCCTGAACCCCCCAGAGGAGCTGAGACTCTGATACTCAGCATGGGACTAGTAAATTGGCTGGCTCCACCCCCTCCCAAGCCAAGCCTCTGTGTCCCAGGGCTGTTAGATAAGTCGGGCTTCCTCAGCAGATTCGCCTCTCCCCTCTGCCCGGCACAACTTCTAGTCAGCTGGTTTGCTCCCAAAAAGCTGCAAGGGGGTCCAGGCAGCCAAACTGACAGAAGAAAACCCTTTCACCCTTTGCCAGGACCCTCCCACTATCAGAGAGTCCTCCCTGTCACTGGGTTGCTAGGAGGTTTGGGCTCAGCTGTCTGTGTCCACGATTTCCAGCCGGGGGAAAAAACTCATTATTTTATATTGAGCAGTCCTCCACACAGTCCAGCTTCCTCCAGATTGATGTCCCCAAGGTTCTTGCTCTGCAGGCTCCCAGAACACACAATCTGGGCAGGATCCTGTCCCTCATCAGCCATTTTCCTGGAGAGAAAAAGTGAGCACCCACCTAAATTGACTCCATCTTCTGCCCCCTCTATTTGACTATCTTTAGAGACCCTCCTGAGGAAAATATGGGAGCTATTTTGTCATAGAGTTTAACAAGATTATGATCCTCTTTAGGTAATCTGGATTCAATTACCCAATCATATGTTTTACTTAACAACTTTAACCAGATATTCTTCTATTTTATCTATTCTAAAAATCTCATCCAACTCTAGTTTTCACTTCTTCTCCTACAAAAGTCTTCTATCAAAACAGAAATCTTTATCTGTCTTTTATGAATAGTGCTTCCTTACTGGTAAACTTGAAATTAAACTATAGCAGTTGTCATCAAGTTACATGAGATATATTTTTTTACCTGAATCCTTGTCTCCCTAGCTGAGAGTTTGATACTGAAAAACTCTTTAATCTACTGAGTTTGAGCTTACTCATTAGTTAAAGAAAGACACTTAGATTATTATTTCAATACTAGCATTTATGGTTACAAACCATACTAGAATTTATGGTTTCTCAGAAAAAAATCTCAATTTCTCACAAAAACTTGTGTTAATTAAAAAAAAAACTTCATTATAAAATTTTTAATGTCATTATAATGTGTTAATTTATTATTTGAAAATACTTTTAAAACCTGTGGGTTTTCTAAGACATATGGACATTTGATAAGAAATTGAACATTTGTAGTTAACATTTTAATGGTAATAAAAAATTAAGCACACTTTGGATCAAGATGTGTCAGTATGAGTATTTGCTCTTGTCATTACAATCCCATTGGCACTAAGTAGTTATCTTAAGTGGAGATTCCTCAACTGACACTGAACTTTTCACTGGGGTATCCAGACTTCCTAGACATTTCAATGAAGCCAGGGATACTGGTCACCTTACACTATGCCATTTTATGTCTAATATCTGAGCATAAATATTAGTAACACCACCTTTTATTGTCAATGTTGGGCAGGTTGGATAATGAATTACATGGCTAACCTGCTTTTTACCAATAATAACTTTTCAATGCTAAGTGTAGAGCATTTGCAGTATAGTATATGCATGATACGTATTACTATTATTATTAAAATACTGTAATTTTTAAAAATGATCTCATTAAAATAATTTTAGAAAAAATCTCCCAATTTTTCTATATATTACTACTATTAAAAATAATATGTTTATTGCTGAGACTGCACATAAATAATTTTTGGTCTTTATATTGTTGCAATGTTCACAAAAGAGCATGGGATGAATTCATAAATATACATCTGAATTTCTGATGCTCCATTTTTTAATTTTGATAAGAAATACAGGAAACATCACAGGTCTTATGGGCCTTTTAATCCTGGGATGATCGGTATTAGTGTAGCTTATGTATGTTTGGAGATTCATTCATGAAAGCAAAGTATAGAAAGATGGGCTCCAGGTAGCATCCTATGAATAAAATCCAAAGAAAAAATATAAAGAAGAGTGAAACAAGACATTAACAAGGATGGAATGACTAAAAGTATCAGGCAGGAAACACAGATACAGAAAGAAAAAAGTAGGTGAAGGTAAATTATAATATTAATGTACTGATGATAGTGGCTATGTTTATTTTTGCTTATAGGAGAGTTCATGTTTTAGTAAACTTGACACAATGCAAACATCGCTTGAACAGGGTGTGTAATGAGTAGCAGGATGCTTTTCAGATTATTTGCTTTCTGATTAAAAATGGTTTCTGGCATCACTTTTCCCTTAAGGCATTCTTCATCTCAAATTTTCTCAGCATGTAGATCAGAGGGTTGAACATGGGGGGAATGATGGTATAGAAAAGAACAAACACTTTATTTTCTTGAAAAGTTGTGGTTGATCTAATGTAAATAAAGAGAACAGGCACACACACACAAAAACAGAACCACATGGCAAAGAGCTATGCCATGCAGCTAGAATAAGAAATTGTGTTTCTTTCTGTCACCAAGTCTGCAATTAACTTGGCTGTCACCTTTGAGGATTAACATACATCTGAGAGAACAAGGTAATTAAGGAAGAAATACATGGGTTGGTCAATAAGGTGACTGCATGTGATAGAAGTCATTATCAGCAAGTTTCCCATCCAAATAGTTTTGGAACAAAATAAGAATAATAGAAAGCACAAATATTTAATTTTCTTGTTCTGGGAAAGTCCCAATAAATATAATAAATTCAGTGATGTTATTGGTGGCTTCCATGATCTAATGCAGTTAAATGCTCCAAAGTTTTACCTGAAAAAAATGACATGTCAATATCAGAAATATTAGTAAGCAGTGTGAATCAGAGTATTGTAGAAATAAATTATTGTATTTAATCATCCATGCTATACTGTATATTAAACTAATTAATACTAAAACTTATATGACTAGGCTGACCATATATATCAGATTATTTTGGAAAGGGAAAGATTTTAATAGTTGCACTTGCTCAGGGAATGAAACAAAATGTACATCCACTCTGTGGATGAGATGCAAAGGCAAGCTTAGTTAAGATGCATTTCTTGTTCTGGTGTAATTTGCCTTCCTGATAGCAAGGTCTAGAGTGAAAAGAGTGAGGTGAATTGTACAAGAATATAAGTTAGGATCCTATCTTTTTCAAAATCTTCATATTTTATTTATTGTGTAATTTTGCATTATTTTTAAATATTACATTGAATATTGTTTACCCTGATTATTAAGTTGTTTGCACTCAATATGAGTATCTCATTGGTCTCATCCAGGGTCTTAATTCTGGGTTGGAAAACATTATATATTTAACAATATTATGGAAAATTTTAAAAATGAAAATTGTGATATTTCTTTTGATTCATATAAAAAGATTATATAATAATAATAATAACTGTATACATAAAATTGCAGAAAGAAGGCTCCTTGTAAGGTGAGTCTAGAAAAACACACAGCTGTGACTGGCTCCTGGCATACACTGGAGTTGAATTATTTATTTTTTTAATAAACTAAAGATTACATAAATTTATGAAAAATTTGTTATTATTAAGGGTGACTGAATTATTTATTCTAGAAATAATTATTTCATAAATAGTCCCAAGTGTATTTTTCAGAATATGACATATTAGTATTTCTATAATCAGATAAAACATAGAAGTTATTTTATAGAAATAACCTGAGTTTATATCATGGATGCATTCAATTCTAATTAATTTGCCCATATGTGTTCATAGTTATAAGCACACCCTTACTCTTTCCCCAAAGTTTAAGTTCATTTTAACACTTTGTTCATGTGGACTTGAAGAACCTGATTCTTCCAGGAAACAATGTGATAAATTGCACTTCGAAATTTCTGTTAATTAAGGAAATTGGAATTTACAGTTCCAACACCTGCATTTCATTTCCAATATTCTTTTTTCTTAAGAATAGATTCACAAGATCCTAAATTTCATGTTTAGCTGAATTATACAGAAAAATTGTTACCAGGAGCTATAAGCAATAGTTTTACACTAATACAAATTCACCAGGTGTGTCTACAGCCAGGTTTCTTCACTGCATAATCCCTCCTTTTCTTAATCGGTTCACTAAAATAATAATACACTTGCCTTCTGTACAGCACATGGGGCTTTTCAAAAGCTGAAATCAACTGCATGAAATAAGAGCTTCAAAATATTGATGGCAAAATAAAGACAAAATTATTTATTCAACAAATATTTTTAGTTTCTACTATGTAACACGTACCATGCTAAGCAGCAGGAATAGACTTTTAGACTTTTTAGTGGAAAATCTTGCCATTCATGGTAGTTACATTAAAAAACCAAAAGACATTTCAGAAATAAAATAGAATTCCATTATTTCGTCTGCTCAAATTTAGCATGAATTAGGGGGATATTACATAACTATTCTCTTTGTTACAAAGATTTATACAGTAAATCTATGGAAAACCAATATAAAACTATAAGTTTCATTTCTTAATGGGCTTAATCATCATGTGTACCCTAATTCTGAACAAAGCCTATGAAAATTCTGGAAGGTACAGTCAACGTGCATATATAGGAAGCATTAACTCCAGTAGATTATTCCAAACAGGAATACTTATATTTCAATCTTAATCATTCTTATAACAAGATATTAGATTAGAATATGTAAAATTTGTATTTTAAATTGTAAAATTACTCTGCAATTTATTATTTTGTAAGACTTGGGATTTAGTCTTTTACTACATTCTTTAGAAAAAAGTTTTGTTAATAATTGACTCCTTTATTTTTTGTATGTTTGAAGGATAAATGGGGTAACATACTGGCTGTTCCCTTTCTATTTGCACCCAATAAATAATTAGGACAGGACACCTGTTGAGGGATTACACTTCAGGCCTTCACCTTACACTAAGTGCTTTCTCATTCTGAATAATAAATTCTCATAATAACACCACTCACAGTGGTCTCCCTGAGTTCAAAAGAGGTATTCCATCTCAATTTTAATTACTCTTTGGTCCTTTGCAATTCATTCCATATACCATGGCAGATAAATGCCTCTAAACTGTTGGTTCCTTTTATTACATCCATGTTCAAAAACATTTGCTGCTCCATCGCTAGTAAGCTTTCCTTGACTCTTTAAACCTATGGAAATCTTTATCTCCTTTAACATTCCCAAAAGTACTTCCAAATATCTCCTCATTGACATTTTGAACAGCCAGGAAATTAATTCTTATTTAAGTTCTCTGAGGCAGTCTTGTCATTCATAATTTGGTCAAATTGTCAGTGCATAAACTTTGCTTTCAGAAAAGAGATCAGAAAAGAGTCATGGCCATATAATCTGGGGCAAGATAATAAATTTACCTGACACTCATTCCTCTTCATTTAATTTGTGTATTTCTACTATCAATGTCCCATAGTTGTGTATGTTAATTTAATAGGCACATACATAGTGTGCAATAGGCATCAATCTCTTCTTTTCTCGTTGCCTTTTCTTACATTGCTATGTATGCATTATATATCTGATATATAGCTGCCAAAATAGTAAATAAAAGTACATTGAAGATTAACATAAAAATGAAAATTATTACAATTCATATCAATTTGACTATAATTATTTGAGACTGAAAAGGGAAATAATAGTAATAATAGTGAATATTTATTTAGTGCTTATGATCTCCTAAATGCAACTCTCATCATTTTCCACATACTTACTCATATAATACTTACAAAGACCCAACGATTTTATTATCCCTGTTTTGCAAATGAGAGAATCAAATGGTCTTTACAATTTGGATAAATACTGATAGTTATAAAATGGATATTTTAAAAGTGTATTTTAATTATTTTCTTATGATCCTGATACTGAAAATATACTTTTCAGGACCAAATATTTCTTGAAATTATTCTAGGAAAATATTCCTTTTTATGTTTTTCCTGGAACCCAAGTTTTCTCACCCAAGACACTTCTCTACAAACAGCTTTGAAGTTTTCTCCTGTCTCAGAATTAATCTTATTTCCTTTCTCTTTAAAGTTCGCCTGATTTTCTTCCTTACCCATTAAATTTAATTCATATTGATTTCCAGGTTGAGATGTTCTAAACCTATAACATTCCACATATTTAATTTACCCTGCATACATATCACATGTAGAGAAGCAAAAGAGGAAGGGAGAAAGCAATGTACGTCTACTCTTGTGCTCTCCCTTAATTTCTTCTAAATTGTACCTTTTTATCTTCATTTATATTTTTATCTCTTGCCTAAAATGCATATCATTCAATTGATTTATCTATCAACTTATTTTTCTCTAATAAAACCATATGTGATAATTCAATTCTATTGAATTGTTATTATTTCCTTCATGAATTTTCCACATCAGAAAAATATCTGCTTCATTTTGACATCTTCTGATGAATATGGAAGTAATCATTCACTGCATTTTAAAAAGATAATTGGATGTTACAATTAAAAATGTTTATTGGCTCTCTCTGCCTAGAGGAGCCCACACCAAATTGGTCTGTATTTCCATCCTGCTCTCCCATTTCTCAACAAACTCTGTTCTGATCTCCCATTTCCCAATAAATTCTTTTTACTGCCCTAACTGAAAAAAAAAAAAAAAAGAAGTTTATTGTTTTTAAGATTAAATAAGAGAACTGTCTAGATGGGTTTTTTTAAATTAATGTTTCCATAATTTGCTAGGCTGCCTTATGTCTGTTAGTTCATTTTTTAAAGTTGAAATAAAATTTTTAAAAGTTTGCAAAAGCCTGAAGGCAAGAGGGAAAATGTACATTTCAAAAGAAAAAAGTCAACATATTTTTAGATAAAAATGCAATTATTTCATATATGAAATGTTCTTTTATTTGAAAGTAATACTCAATATAGGTTAGTCAGAATTTTGCTTATTAGGAGATGAACTCATAGATAAATTTATTTAACTCTGAATTAAATGTAGTTTTCTGCATTTAGTAAGCATTAAGAATAAATATATAATGTCACTGCTAAAGAGTAATGAATTTCACCATGCATTGAGACTTTCCTGGTTGTAGGAGTTTCCTGTTTTTTGTTTGTTTGTTTTTTTCTATAGAGAGAAGTAGTCTCTCTTGATTTTTGCAATACCATTACTGGCATTTATGTTGAATTTTTTTTCCTACTCAATAGTTGAATATCAATTGTGGTCTAAAGGGTGGAAATATACTTTTGTTTTCTGCTTAAATTTCAAGTGGCATTTAAATTAGTTTACCTTAGAGATTATAACCCCAAACCTCTTTCTCAGTTTTTCCATGGACTGAAAGATTTCCCAAAAGAAAAGCTGATCAAAAGTTCTGTTTAAAATGGTGAAAACAATCAAAAGTTTTTAAAAAGTATTTATGCTAAAGTTGATAATCTTTTTTACCCTGTGAAGTTTGAACATAAACCAAGGATCCCACTTTCATTCAATCTTGTGAGGTAAAAATGCATGTACTTTCTGTTGAAAAAAGTCTTATGAACCAAGAGCACGCTAGGTCTGAGGTGAGACAAAATAGGAAATACCAAAGAAGTCTAAGGCAAGGAAATTGGACCCAGGGTTTTAATTTTGGTTTGTTTCAGAATAAGTTGTTTATAATATTTCTCATGTGTTAATTCAAATCTTCCCTACCTCTTACTCTAGCCCCTGCAGTGGCATCCAGTTCTGCACACGTTTTTACCTATCAGTACAGGTACAAATTTACTACACATCCCCTCATAAATAGAAAAATAACAAGTTCTGTTAAACCAAAATTTTCAAGTTCTCCTTTAAATAAGGTTCTTTTGTGGTTGAGGCAACCAGTTGAAATAGATAAATAGATGATTAAAGTAGCTAGGAAACACTTCATAATTAAGGTAAAACTTGAGATACACACTGTAGTAGATTATTCAAAGCTCGGTTTAAGAGTCTTCTACTTTGTTGAAAGAGTATGAGCAAAGAACTGTGGGAATTGCACTGACTGAAAATGATGCCTAGGTCATAGCCAGGACTGTTTAATGAGAGTAAGCATATGAGAAGGAAGAGAGAAACTTGGTTTTAATGGGAACTATAGTCTGAATGCGCCCCCTCCCAAATGTATAAACTAGTTATTGCTTTCTCTAAAACAGTTATTATTTTTTTATAAATGGAAGAACATAAAAGTTTATATTTTGAGACAAAACCCTATAATGCTTATTCTATACAATTTACCCCGATATTTGAATAGAATTTTACTTATTTTCAAAATCTGCTTGTCCTTATAACATGGACAATGCAATTATAAGTATCCCAGATTTATAAATGAAGTAAAAGGAAAGGTAAATAACATGCTCTAGCTCATAATTGGGTGGGGGAGATTCAAAACAAGGTCTTCTGATTGCTTGTCTTTCATTTTAACTACTTCTTCAACTTCTCTGATATTGTCAGCCCTTAATGGTGATCCCATGTATTGCATATGTTGTTTTGCCAAGACTTCCCTGTTCTGGATTCCTTCTTTTGAATCCATTGTAACTGTGATGCCACCACGTATCAGGGGGTATTACCACCAATGCCTACAGCAATGAAGACTGTATTGCATTCAGACTTGAGAGAAACTAAAATATAAAATTCCATAATATAGATCTGCATCCTAGGTTACTTCTGATATTAAACATCTTAACCTAGTGATCCTGAGAAAAGGAAAGTGAGCAAAAGCTTATGAGCTAAAATTCAATAGGGAGAGAAAATTAAAAAACAGGCAGGGAGGAGGAGTTAAAAAATAATAGTGTGCATTTCCCACCTGGCCTCTGGTGTTAGGATAAATGTTTTCTCCATCTTACTGGAATGTCTTCTGAACATTTGTGTAGATTACTATGTCTCAGACAATCAGGAAAAGAGAGAAGACTTTCCACTCTTTCCATTTTCCATAAGTCAGAGTTTTCTCTACAGGCCTAAAATCTTCTACATCTATATTCTAAATGAAGAGCACTAAACCACAGTATCTCATCTTTGCTCACTGAGATGCAATGATGGCAACTGATGGGCCTTGGGATTTCCAATGATTGTGGAGCCTGAATGGCAAGGGGAGAATATATAAATTTAAGGATTGTGGCATTGCCTGGTATTGATATCAGAAGCCTAATGTAAAGGATATGGTAGTAATATTTGGCCTACAGCAACTTAATAAATGCTCTGAGAGCCAGGAGTCTCTATAAGTCAGTTGGAGCTATGTTGTCCAGAATCCAAAAAGCAAGTCATGCTGAAAATCAGACCAAGAATTGGATGTAAGGGTGGCAGGACTGTAAAGGAGACTGAATACACAACCTCTAGAGTCTCTTATGTCAACAGAACCCTGGAAAAATGGGGTGCTGAAATAGTGATATTAGAGATTGAGTTTGAGAATCATGAACACCCAAATTATCTGAAAGTTCTAGATGAACAACATAAGTCCCTTCCTCTTTTCAAGAGGAGAAAGAATTCTATTTATTTGTAGGTGACAGAATAAAGTCACCTGAAGCTCTTTCTTTGCAGAATAATGCTTATTTTCTTAAGAATTTATATATTCTCATAATGCCTGATTGTTTCTTGGCCAATAGCAAAGGCCAGGTTTCAGCACAGCCTCAGTGGAGGGTCTATACATTTCAAGTCTAAAAATCCACACATTTCACTAGAGTTTATTATGTATTGTTCTATTTTCAGCTTTTGTGATCAACAATCAGTGGATATCAGTGGATGATCAATATACATCTGAATAATTTTGTCTTTCTTAAATTCAAGTTGATTTTCTGAAGCATTTGACGCTTCTCCACCTTCTTAAATTCAAGTTCTTTTTCTAAAATTCTTCATTTGATTAATGTTCTCAACTTCTAGAATTCCACTTATATGTATATGCTATTTCTTCCCAATGGATTTGAATCAACACAAAGTATTCCTATAATATTTTACAATGACTTCTGGGTCAATTTTGCAGCTAATTGTGTAATTCACTACTTTTTATCAGCAAAATATCTGCTTTTCAAAATATTGTGTTTTATAATTTTAATTGTAAATATATATTTTAAAACAGTAATATAGGTGAGTATGTGAGTGTTTATATATATTTTTCTATTTCTATAACTATCTATATTTATATAAAGGGAGAGTCACTCAAACTAAAATGAACTCTTTTATATCACAAAACTGGTTAAGAAATAAAATACCATCAGAACCTTCAAAGTGTCTTGAAGACACTTCTCCAATGTATACCCTCCCTCCCATTCAAAAGTAAATACTTGCTGAACTATGCATTAATAAATCTCATATTTAATTTTATATTGATAGAATTAGTAAATATCTTGGAACAATATATTTTCTAATTTTCCCTGTTTTCGACCTGGAATCAACTGTGAATTGTTTCTTTCCCTCAAAATTATATTTTTCAGTTTCATGTATCCGATGCATATATTTACATAACTCATTTTCCTTCTGTAGTGTTTCTTTGTTTGAAGAACGTACTATTTACTCCTTCTTCTGTTATTGTACAATTGATTTGTCTCTCATTTTTTTCCTTTCTTTATTTTAATTATTCTTTTGCTAATACAAATAAGGCTAGTGTGAACATTATTGAAATTATCTCTGTGGAAATCTATAAGAGTATCTCTAGATGTATATAAATAATATTTGAATTGGTGAGTCGTAGGAAATACATACATTAAATTTAATATTTAATGCCTCTAAAATGGTAAAATTAAGACTTTTACAAGCAATATATGAGTCTTTCCATAGTCTCATATTCTTGTCACTACATGGTCATTTATAACTTTAAATTTGCCAGACAGATGAGGGTTAAATCTTATTATACTGTGATTTTAATATTTATTTCCATGGTCAGCAAACATCTTTTCTGACGTTTACAGGTGTTTTGTATATTCTCTCCTGTAAAATGCCTGTTTTCATCTTTGACCATTTTTTCAAAAAAAAATTTTTTTTTCACCTTTTGTCTCATTGGGAGTGTTTACATATTTTGAACACTAAGTTAAAAAACCTTCTTTCAGTTTAGGGATTTTTTTTCTTCACGATATGATCAAGACTTAATCAAAAAAACTTCTTAATTTGAAACATTAAAATTCACAATTTTTACAGTTATCTTTTGTTTTATTAAGCACGCTTTCATAATGATAACAGTATAATTGTATTGTTGTAATTTTTTTCAGAGAGGCTTATTTGCCTTTTAATTTTAAATACATAATCTATTGGGCAATAAATTTTTAGATGCTGTGATATGAGAATAAAATCTCTTTTTTCTTTCCTATATGGAAGATGAATTTTTCCATCATGAATAATTGATTATTATTGGTTATTATCCAACTACTAATCTGCAATTTCCTCTCTGTCATATATCACCATCATGCATGAGTATGTTCCTGAAATTCTTTTGATATTTTGTTATACTGGACTAATTTTTCTGTTCCTGTGCTAATATCACATTGCTTTACTCATATATTATAAATGATGGCATTCATCTTTATCTTTCTGGTTTGTCATGGCCTAAATTCCCTTTGATATTCCACATATATTTAGAATAAGCTCAATGAGTTCCATGAGAAATACTTCTCAGATAGTAACTGCAACTGCACTGAATCTATCAACCAATTTTTTAAAATATGACTTCTAGTCAATATAATCTCTCCCTTTTAAGAAGGTACAGCTGTTCCTTATTTCCTTAAGTCACTATCATGTCTTTTTAAAAAAGTTTATAATTTTGTATCTATACTGTGATATTTTCTTCTGAGTATTTTAAAGCATGTTTGTTTTCTATTATAAATTGTATTTTGTAAAGATTTATTTTCTGTTGACAGTTCATACACAGAAATCATTTTTGAACAAAGGCTTCCTGCCCAATCCAAACAGGATTCAATTCTAAGACTCAAGCTTTTGAGAAAAGAAAGAGCTTTATTGCAAATTCAACCGATAATGGGTTAAGAGGTAAGGCTCAAGGCTCAAATCTGTCTCCCTGACGTGAGGGGTAAGGGAGATTTTATTGGCAAAGGAGGTGGGTGTTAGTATAAGGAAAGATAGCTTGTTTTGGTTGGATTGGTTAGGCACAGATCTTTTCATGTACGGTAAGACAGGCTCCAGATTGAATTTCCCTTGTTGAAGAATCTCTTGCATTTGATTGATGATGCCTCCTGATTCATGCAGCTTTCTGAGAGGGACAATTTTTTGTTAGTATCTCCAAAGTCATCTAAGGATGCCATTCTGTATTTCTGCACATGCTCAGGTTATATAATTTCTCTTGGCCACTTGGAAAACAAATACAAGAAGAGAAGTTAGATAGGAAAAATTACAAAAGATACAGTTAAGCAAAGATGGTACTAACAGGTTCTGAGCAGTTTCAAAATGAAAATGGCTTTTGAATATTAGCTCTCTGTCTTTTATGTGTATATATATACACACACACACATATATATATACCCATACATATATATATTGTTTTTTCTGTTTTTATTTTTTATTAACATTTATTATTTTCCTCATTTTCCATCCTTTCACTTCTTTTAAATGTATTTTTTATTGAAGTATATTATTCATACATGAACATGCATAAACAATAAGGGTATAGTAAAGATTGTGAACTTACAAAATAAACATACATAATATCTTAAGTGGTCTCATACATCACCCCTCCACCAACACCTTGCATTGTTGTGAAACATTTGTTACAAACTATGCAAGAACATTGTCAAAATGTTACTACTATATATAGTCCCTATCTTAGATTTGGTGAATTTTTCCACCAACTCATGCTATTTTTTAAAAATATATATTTTTATTACAGAGGTTGTGAACTTGCAAAACAATCATAACACATGTGTAGAATTTCCATATAACACCCCTTCACCAACACACCACACTGTGGTGGAATATTTGTTACAGATTATGAGATAATATCATCAGATTATTACCACCAACCATGGTCCATAGTATGTATTTGGCACACTTTTTCCATATACCTCCTTTACCAACATAGTACATCTTTGGCATTGATGCAAGAATATTATAGAATTGCTGTTAACCACAGTCCATAGGTTACATCAATTGTAGTTTTCCCATGCTACTCCACATTCCCACCACCCTGCAATAGTGATGTACATCTGCTCTACCTCAAAGAAGGACAATCTTGCATTCGTACCCTCATCCACAATTCTCATACACCTTTGGGTTCACTGTGTTATTCAGTCCCTAAATTATTCTTTAGCTTTCTTTCAATTGACATTTACTTCCTCAGATCACTCTTTTCAGCCACAATCCCATTTTTAAACCAGTTGCTATTCAGTATAATGTGTTACCATCAATTCTTTCCATTTCCACCCTTTTACAGTCAATTATTTAAAGCTTCTACATACATTAATCATCAGTAGTTCTTCTCAACCCTCCTCTTATCTGCTAATAACCTATACTCTAGGTTTTAACTCCATGTGTTTATTCTTCATATTTGGTTCACATTCATGAGACCATGCAATGTTTTTCCTTTTGTATCTGGCTTACTTTGCTTAGTAAAATGTATTCAAGACTCATCCATGTTACCACATGTGTCCCAATTTCATTTATTCTTACTGCAGCATAGTATTCCATCATACATATATACCCCATTTTGTTTATCCATACACTGGTTGATGGACACTTGAGTTGTTTCCATCTTTTGGAAATTGTGAATAATGTCACTCTGAACATCGATGTGCAGATGTCTGTTTATGTCATAGTTTTTAGTTCTGCATATATTCCTAATAAAGGAATTGCTGGATCATATGGCAGTTCTATATTTAGCTACCTGAAGAACTGCCAAACTGTCTTCCACAGAGGCTGCACCATTTTACACTCCACCAACAGTGAAGGAGTGTTCCTATTTCTCCACATCCTCCCCAGCACTTATTGTTGCCTGATTTTTAATAATGGCCATTCTATGTGGTGTTAGATGATATCTCATTGCTGTTTTAATTTGCGTTTCCCTAATAGCTAGTGATATGGAACATTTTTCATGTGCTTTTTGGCCATTTGCATTTCCTCTTTGGAGAAATGTCTATTTAAATCTTTTACTCATATTTTAAAATTGGATTGCTTCCTCTTTTATTGTTGACTTGTATGATCTCTTTATATAGAATGGAAATAAAGCCCTTATTGGATATGTGGTTTCCAAATAGTTTCTCACATTGATTGGGCTGCCTTTTCACCTTCTTGATGAAGTCCTTTGAATCACAGAAATGTTTAAGTTTGAGATCTCATTTATCCATGTTTTCTTTCATTGTTCATGCCTTCAGTGTAAGGTTTAAGAATTCACCACCTACCACCAGGTCTTGAAGATGTTTCCCTACATTTTCTTCTAGGACCTTTATTATACTTGCTTTTATATTTAGGTCTTTGATCCATTTTGAGTTATTTTTTTGTATAACGTGTGAGATATGGGTCTTCTTTCATTCTTTTGCCCATGGATATCCAGTTCTGCAAGCACCATTTGTTGAATAATATGTTTTGTCCCAGCAGGGTGGGTTTGACAGGCTTATCAAAACCACTTGGTGATAGATGTGAAGGTGTGTTCCTGACCCATCTATTTGGTTCCGTTGGTCTATGTGTCTATCTGTATGCCAATAGCATGCTGTTTTTACCACTGTAGCTAGGAAACATGATTTAAAGTCTGGAAGTGAGAGTCCTTCAACTTCACTTTTCCATTTTAAGAGGTTTCTGGCTATCCGGGGCCTTTAACCCTTCCAGATACATTTGATAATTGTGTTTTCCATTTGCTTAAATAATGCTGGTGGAATTTTAATTGGGATTGCTTTGAATCTTTATATCATTTGGGGTAGAATTGACGTCTTAGTGATATTTAGTCTTCCAATCCATGATCATGGGATGTTCTCCCATTTATTTAGGTCTTTTTTTATTTCTTTAGCAATGTATTATAGTTTTCTGAATAAGGGCTTTCCATCCTTGGTTAAGTTTATTCCTAAATATTTGATTCTTTTAGTTGCTATTGTAAATGAAATTTTTTTCCTGACTTCCTCCTCAGATTGCACATTACTAGAGTATACAAACACCAATGATTTTTTCATATTGCTCTTATTTTCTGACATGCTACTGCAATCATTTATTAGCTCTAGCAACTTTGTTGTAGATTTTTCAGGATTTTCTAGGTACACAATCATATCATCTGAGAATAATGAAAGTTTTAATTCTTCTTTTCCTATTTGGATGCATTTTATTTCTTTTTCTTGCATGATCACTCTAGCTAGAACCTCTAATATTATACTGAACAACAGTGGTGACAATGGGCGTCCTTGCCTTGTCCCTGATCTCAACGGGAAAGCTTTCAGGCTTTCACCATAGAGGACAAGGTTAGGTGTACATATTTTCATATATGACCTTTATCATGTTGAGAAAATTTCCTTCAATTCCTATTTTTTGAAGCATTTTTATCAAGAAATGATTCTATATTTTGTCAAATGCCTTTTCTGCATCAATCAATAAGATCATGTGATTTTTCTTCTTTGATTTATTAATGTGGTGTATTATGCTGATTGATTTTCTTGTGCTGAATCAGCCTTGCATGCCTGGTGTAAAACCCACTTGATCATGATGAATTATTCTTTTAATGTGTTGTTGGATTCAATTAGCAAGTATTTTATTGAGGATATTTGCTTGTGTATTCATTAGAGAAATGGGTCTGTAATTTTCTTTTTTCATAATATCTTTATCTTGCTTTGGTATTAGGGTGATATTGGCTTCATAGAATGACTTTCAGTAGTATTCCTTCTTGTTAAAATTTTTGGAAGATCTTGAATAAGATTGATATTAAATCTTCTTTGAACGCTTCATGGCACTCAACTGTGAAACTGGTCCTGGGCTTTTCATTTTGGTGAGGTGTTTGATGACTGTTTTGAGCTCTTTGCTTGTGATTGGTTTGTTGAGGTCTTCTCTTTCTTCTAGTATCAGTGTAAGTTGTTTGTACATTCCTAGGAATTTTTCTGTTTTGTCTACATTGTCTACTTTTTTGGCATAAAGTTGTTCATAGTATCCTTTTATGATCTCTCTTATTTCTGTAGGGTTAGTAGTAATGTTCCCATGTTCTTTTTTTTTTTTGTATTTTATTATTTTTTTTAAAGATACTTAGATTACATAAACATTACACAGAAAATATAGGGATTCCCATATGCCCCACCTCCCACACCTCCCACAACCTCCCACATAAACATCTTTCATTAGTGTGACACATTAATTGCAACTGATAAACACATCCTGGGGCTTTGCATTAAACATGGACCATAGTTCACATTGTAGACTATACTCTCTCCCACAGAGATCTGCATGCTATATGATGGTATAAAATGTCATACATCTGTTATTGCAATGTCACTCAGGACAATTCCCAAGTCCCAAAAAAGCCCCTGCATTACAACTGCTTTTTCCTCTCCCTGCCCCCAGAGCCTCCAGTGGCCACTGGCTTCACATCAGTGCTGTAATTTCTTCCATTGCTTGAATCACAATATGTTATAACAAAATACCATTAAGTCCACTCTAGTCCATAGCTCTTCCCCCCCATCCTTAGGAGAATGGGATGGTAATGTCCACTCCACCACCCATTGAGAGGGGGCTTATGTCCCATGGGGAAGATAGATGAGATAATCCTGTCTGCAGCTGCAGACTCTCTCCCTCCCCTGGGATGGCCATTTTCCATCATCTTCCCACCATTTTTCCAGGGTGAGTCCAATGAGCTGTAGAGTAGGAGTTGCAGCTCCACCGAGGTTCCAGACCCAGCTGGCACATGGACAGCCCAGAGACTCAAGTCTCTGAATGTACACCTACAAACTCCAGCACCACATAAAGGTTTGAATAGAGGGGATAGATGAGCCATTTGTAGAGAAGACATAGTTGAGTCCAACTCTGTCACTCTCAGGAGCACAAACTCCAAAGTATGGCCCACTGGTAAGGTACCAAATTCTGGAGCTGTCCACACTGACATAGGACCTGGGTGTCTCCAGAGCCTTCAGGAGACCCACTATTTGGGGTGATATCCACTTTGGTATTCTATGAGATCCTACTGAGATGTGTGCAAGCTTTACCTCTGGGATGACCTCCTGACACATTTTGAAGTCTCTTAGCCATATAAACTCATTTGTCTTTACCTTTTCCCTCTTTTATTCAAAGTCTTTTTTCAGTCGCATCGCCAGTTGGCACTTGGTAGCAATCCCTCGGTACCAGGGAGGCTCATCCCCGGGAGTCATGTCCCATGCTTGGAGGAAGGTAATGCATTCATATGCTGAGTTTGGCTTAGAGAAAGGCCACATTTGAGCAACAAGGAGGCTCTCAGTAGGCAACCCTTAGGCACCCCATAACAAAAAGCTAAGTTTCAATTTCAAGAGCAAAGACTCATAAGGCTTTATGAGGGCCACTCAGTGTATCCTCCTCCTTCACCAGTCACTGCCCTTGCACTTGCACTTCTATCATTTATTAAGCAATTCTCCACACACTGTGACCATGTTCCATTAAATTTGAACACTTTTATATACCTTGTATGCATGTTCAGTTGAACTTCCTCCCATGCACCTCCCATCCCTGACACTACCCCCACCAATGATCCTCTCTCATCCCAGTTGTAACCCTTCTGTGATCCAAAGCTTCTTCAAAGATGAAGCCATTACAATGGCTGTATACAATTAATAGGATAATGAAATAATAATGATAAGTTTAAACGTAAGAAATAAAATACATTATTATTTCTTTTATTTGCATCTTCTCTCTTATTTTCTTAGTCAGTCTAACTAAGTGTTTGTTGATTTTGTTAATCTTCTTGAAGAACCAACTTTTGGTTTTGTTAAATCTATT
>JAQZBX010003820.1:0-53072 GCA_029593785.1 Cabassous unicinctus
TAAGTAAATATGTGTCAAGGGCATAGTTTCTTTTTCCTCTTTAGGCTCACAAAATCTTGTGAATGTGGGCCACAAGCATCCCAGCTCAGATAAAAAATTTCCATAGTCAGAAAACTTCCAAAGCTTTAGTCTTCAAGGAAATTGATAGGGAAAAACCGAATCTATTGTAGGACATCTCTCCATAAGCCTCCTTCCTGAATATTTGCTCTTTTGCTCTTTAGTAACTAAATACAGTAGATTTTTAAAACTACTTGAGATTTGTTCTAACCTGATTTAAAATTCTGAAAATACACTGTGTTAAAAGAGAAAAATTATGGATTTCCAGCCTCATGAATCCAGCAGCAAATGCAGTTGTCCTGGAAGAGCAATTCCCTGAATTCAGTTCCTTTAAGCCTTTTCCTAAGTCCATGCTCAGCCTGGAGAGAACTCCTTTGGTTCCTGGGACCCTGGATCCACATGGCTTGGAAATTCAGACTACCATCATCTGTTATTTGTGTCTGGTTATGCTTATGTGTTGTTCCAGGGTCAGATATCCCCAGAGCCATCTTTATCAACATTTTCAAGTGTGATTTCAGGGATACCTTTAAACGGATATTATTTAAGCAAAGCTAGGTAAGGGTATTCTGAGCTTTCAGTTCCTAGAGGATTAGAATTGCCAGCTTCAGTTGAGATGGCAACCAAACCAGTTCATCCTCCTCTCTCTTGTGACCACGGTGGGGGTGGGGGGTGGGGCTGGAGATCAACTCAGGCTGGGTTAGCAGACTGCCTTTGCCTGGAGTTTGAGTGTAGCTTGCTTTATTTTTCTCTACACTTCAAAGCATTTTGGAAGAATGCTGAAATTAGGAGGGAAGAAAGGACAAGTTTTGCTGTATTCAATGCTGATTCAAGAGACATTATAATTCCAAAATCTTCTGTGAGTGTTCAATCTCTCCACTAAAATAACTGCTCAAAATGTTGAGATTCCCTGAAAAGTTAATAGCAGTTAATGGAAGTGTAAATAACATGTGAATTAATAAGGAACAAGCACTTTCTATATATCTGTCAATCTACTAAATTTAGTATATCATCTGCTTCTCATGTGATCCCATGAAGGAGATATTAATATTTCCATTTGGTATATAAAGAAATTTATACCATTTTAACATCACTTGGACAAGATCTACAAGCTAATATTTAGTGGTGTTTGGCTTTAAATCCAGACTGATCTCATTTTTAAGCTAAAGTTCTTATGAATATGTTATCATACCTTCATATTCACTGGTGCTATGAAGTGTCTTATCCACTGGATGTGATGGGAGAGAAATCCTGACTCAGACTAGCACTTGGTTCTACCACCAGTGGCAGGTAGGGATTATTCTTCAGAGAGATTCTTTGTGTGGAGCTTCTCAGGAAAGAGAGGGATGGAGAAAATGGAATGAACACTTAGTAACTTACTTTCTTAACTCTTGCCCCATCTGACCAAATTTTCTAAGCATCATCCTAAGATCTTTGATTCTGGGAATTTCTTGGTGCCAAGGGTGGAAGGAAAGTGGAAGTAGAAGTTCAGATTCAGGAATGGGGACATCCTCTACATGAATAGTACATGGTAAGATTCTAAAGAATTATACACCTGTCTTAATTTTCCAGTGCTGCTAAGACACAATGAGTTGGCTTAAACAACAAGCTTTTATTGGAAGTCCATAATCAAGATATCAGCAAGGTCATGCTCCCTCTCAAGATTGGTACCACTGTAGTGATGGCAGCCCTTGGTCACATGACTTTTTCCTTTGGCTTTCTCTGACTATCACTTCTCTTATAGGTTCCAGATTTCCTTACTCAATAAGGTCACTAGTCTTGGGGATTAAGTCCTGTCCTCACTTAGTTTTTCCACACCTAAAAAGGATCTTCAAGATCCCATTCACAATTAAGTGTTCTGGAAACTGAACTCTGTGGTTCCCTCGATTTGCCTTATCTTTGCTTCCTAGCACAGGAATGGTATGAGGTTGGCAGAGGCTCCAAGCCTGGCTGCACATCTAGTATCATACCCATTTAGATGAGGAAAATCCCTCAAAGGGGAACCAAGTACACAAACCATGTGGGACTCTCCTTTTCAGACACTGTAGGGGGTTCGTCTCACCTTTTTTACCCCATTTCACCCTCAACAGTATTCCCAGGATGTTGGGAGGTTAGGGCAGACAAAGCAGAGGGGTCTACTGATGGAAGCAGCCTTAGAAGGGCTTAACACATATTGGCTGAAGTTCTGGCCTTTGGGTGTCTTCTGTTTAAGGGCATTTCTAAATTTGTTCTTCACACTTTATTTTGAATTTTGTTATTTTGATCTGGACTGGTGGCAGCAGTCCTTTTGCTTGCTCTTCTGGTTTTACAGCAGTCTATCCTGTTTGGTGAATACTCAAATGTTTGAATATCTTCTTGAACTTATATTTTAAGGAAGGATGCCTTTCTATTATTTGGATTAATTTTTGTCCTGACTGAGAGCAATCTCAAAATGAATTTAAGTGCTCATGGACAGGCAAAATAAACAACAGGTTGCTTGCTACCCTCAACATAATTTTTAGGCCACAGGAGAAGACTGGTTGCAAGTTGGACCACTAGAAGTACAGGCTTTCCACCAAGTTGAACAAGTATGTCACATAAAGCAAACATTATTTGTCAGTGGACTTAAACCTAAACTTGGAAAGCTGAAAAAAAAAAAAACAAAAAAACGAGTGGAAAGCCAATCCCGAAAGTAAACTTTCTAGATTAGCTGAACATTTATAAAGAACTTTAAAAGGGAAGCATAAATTTTGGAATCCCAATATAAAGGTCATGATCTACTTTTAAGTACACATTTTTAAAAATAGTCTTTATCCACAAGATGAAGCTGTGCAGTCATAGAATATCGAGTAACAAGTATCTCTGCACAACATGGCATTAACTGAATTGTTTAAACTGTGCCTTACTATGTTTTCCTCAGCATACAATGAGTGTACGTTACATTTATAATTAAAAGTTCCTTTTTTTAAATACAGTTTTTTATTTTAAAAAATATGTACTTTGATTACATAAATGTTAGATAAAAAATATAGGGGATTCCCACATGATCCACTCCGAACGACTCCCACAATTTCCCACATTAACCACATCCTTCATTAGTGTGGTACATTTGTTACAATTGGTGAACACATTTTAAAGCATTCTTACTAAGCATGGACTATAGTTTACATTGTAGTTTACACTCTGTTTCACACAATTTTTAAAGTTATGACCAGATATATAATGCTTACATCTGTCATTGCAATGTCATTCAGGACAATTCCCAGGTCCCAAAAATTTCCCCATATTACACCAGGTTTTCCCTCTCCTTCCCCTCAGAACCTCCAGTGGCCACTGCTTCCACATCAATGATAAAATTTCTTCTATTGCTAGAATCACAGTAAGTCAATACTAGAATACCAGTAAGTCTACTGTAGTTCATTGTTCATTCCCCAACTGGGAAGATTCTGGGATAGTGATGTCCACTCCACCTCTAATTGAGAGGGGGAAAAGCTACTTTTATAAATATTTTTTCATGTTTTCAGTGTTTGGATATAGCACCCTTACTATCTAACCTTAATAACTTTTCATCTATATCCATTTAATACAATTTAAAATTGAAGAACACTGAAATATATATCTGAATATGATAAAAATAGGAAAATTTAGATTGTATATATGGTAACAATACAATTTTTAAAAAATCCATGTAACTATAATACACAAACAGTTAACCCAAAGTTAAACTATGAATTTTAATTAATAGTACAATAATAAAAATGGGCTATCATCAATTGTAACATATTTGCCACACCAATGCAAGGTGTTGGTGATGGGGTGGTATATGGGAATCCTGTATTTTATGCATGATTGTTCTGTAAGCCCACAACTTCTTTAATACCTGGGAAAAAAAGAATATCTATGGACAGATACAAAAACATGTGCATGCACACCACATCAACACAAGCAAGCACACACATGCATTCACAAACACCTAGATATCCTTGCACACACATATACAAAGACACACACCTCCTCCATATTACCTCCCTCACAACCTCAGACAATATCCCTTTCTGATCCTACCTGCTGCCATCCCCATCTCCTTGCAGGGAGCCCTAGCTGATGAGCAGGTCAGGGAGAGGAGGCTGCTCTGGTCTCCTCTCCCTGCACAGAAAAGCTCTATACTCTACTTCTGCTACTCTCTTGGCCAACATGCTCTACTGAGCATTCACCAAGACCTCAGAAGCTTATGCTGCAGACAGTGAGGCCAGATAGCCAAGTCACAGGTGAGCCAAGAGGCACAAGAGAGACAAAGGGACAGAATTAAGGGAGGAGATGCAAACAGGCTTAAAAGTGGGAAGACCTGTACAACATGTTCTGTGAACGGCTCCAACCCCTCTGGAGGTTGCTTATACCCTGGACCAATATTGAGGTCTCCTTCTCATTGTTCACTGGGCTACTATCATTCTTCCCACTCCAGCAGTCTAGACTCCCAGGCCAGTTTTAGAATGGAACGGAGTCTTAAATACCTAACTTATTCTTAAAAATTATCATCATAATACATAATACTAAACTGAAAGGAGCCGTAGAACACAACTTACAGCCTAATTCTTTGGAATAAGCCTAGTTAGCATCTCTGTTTGCAGAGATCAGGGACTCTATCTAGCTCACTGGACAATGTCAATGCAAAAAATCTACTCAGCAAGTGTCTTGGGGTGTGCTGATACTAATCATGGGCACATCTTAGCAGAAAATTTCCTGTTGAACTTTTTAAACATTTGTTTATTTATTTTAAAGAAACTTTAGTTTATATAAATGTTACATAAAAAATATAGGAGATTCCCATGTGCCCCACTCCCTACTCCTAGCACACTTTCTCACATTAACATTATCCTTCATTAATGTGGTATATTTGTTACAGTTGATGAACATATCAAAATACTGCAACTAACCATAGATTACATTTTACATTATAATTTATGCTATGTCCTGCACAATTTGTAAGTTATGACAAAATATATAATGGCCTGTGTCCATCATTGCAGTGCCATGCAGGACAATTCCAGTGTCCTGAAAATACCCCCATATTACACCAGGTTTTCCCTCTCCCTCCCCTCGGAACCTCCAAAGGTCACTGCCTCTACATCAATGATAAAAGTTCTCCCATCACTAGAATAACAATAAGTTTATACTAGAATAATAGTAAGTCTATTTTATAACATCATTCATTCTCCAAACTTGAGGGTTTGGAGATGGTGACGCCCACTCTGCCTCTAATTGAGAGGAGGCTTAGATCCCATGGGGCAGATGGATGGAACTATCTGGCTTGCATTGCATACTCTCTCTGTTCCTTGGGATGGGTATTCTCCAACATCATCTCCTTGTTAAATGTCCTGGGTGAGTCCAATGAACTTGAGAATAGGTGTTGCAACTCTGTTGAGATTCAAGGCCCAACTGGCACATGGACAGACCAAAGAATAAGTCTCTTGGACATACACCTATCAAGTGTAGTACTAACTATTGGTTCAAATAAAATGAACAGAAGAGTCATGTGTAGGGAAAAGAGAAATGAGTCCAACTGTCACACTGGGGAGCATAAATTCCAAGGTGAGGTCCACTGTTAGGGTGCCAAACTTCTGAGCTGTCTTCCCTGCCTATAGTGTCTTGATGTCTCTAGATCCCTCATAAGCCCCTCTATTTGAGGCAATATTTACTGTGGCAGTCAATGAGATCCTGCTGACGTGCATAAGTATAAACTCTGGAATGACCTCCTGACTCACTTTGAAATCTCTTCTCCATAAGAACTCATTTGTATTTACCATTTCCCCCTTATGGTCAAGGTCTTTTTTCAGGTGCATTTTTAAGTGGTGCTTGGTAATAATCCCTCGGTGCCAGGGAGGCTCATTCCCAAGAGTTATTTATATATATATATACAAATGAATATATGTAAAATTATATACATATAATTTCTTGTGAAATTTCAATTTCACAAGAAAGGTGCATAAGTGAAATCATCAATATCAAGGGCCTGGAGTAATGGTCTGTCTTGCTTCACTAGGCACTGCCCTTGTACTTGGGGGATTCTTGCTGTACCATTAGAGAATGTAGCAGAACTCCCCAGGATGGGAATTCAGTATTCCTTCAGTTATTTTGTGAATCTCCACCCACTTAGACAATACCCCATGAAGACTTGAATATATTCATCTTCCTTACAAGCATGCCATAAGTGAACCCCTTCCCATGCATCCTCCCTCACCAACTCCCCACACCAATGTTCCTCCCCTGCACAGTTGGCACCCATCTGTGATCTAATACCTCTTCAAAGATGAAGCCAAGAAAATAATCATATAAAAATAATAAGAAAATGAAATAATAATGATAGTTTTAAAGATGACATATAAAATACAAAAAAGTAGAAAAATTTAAATAATACAAAAAGCTTTTTTCAACATTATGTCTTTCATCATTGTAAGATCACTTTTCTTGTATATACAATGGCATTTTTTTCCATATATTCCCAAAGTGTCTTACTTTTTTTCTTTTTATTTCAAAGAAGTTTTAGATTCCAAAAAAGTAACATAGAGATTATAGGGAATTCCCATATACCCAAAACCTTCCCCCTTTTCCCAGCTCATCTATTAATAACATTTTATATGCAGATGGTACATTTGTTACAGTTGATGTAAAAATATTGAGGGAAGCGGGTGTGGCTCAATCGATAGAGCTCCCATCTACCATATGGGAGGCCCCGGGTTTGCTTCCCGGGGCCCCCTTGTGAGGGCAGGCTGGCCCGTGCAGCACGGTGGGCTGATGCAGCGAGACCTCACAGCAAGGGGGAGATAAGCAGACACAGAAAAAACACACAGCGACTGGACACAGCAAACACAAGCAGCAAGGGGGAATAAATAAATAAATAAATAAATCTTTAAAAAATATATATATTGAAGCGTTGCTACTAACCATGGTCAATGGTTTATATTATGATTTACATTTTGGATTATACACTTTTATAAATTTTGACAAAATTTAAAATGGCCTGTATCCATTATTGTGAGATCATGCAGAACAATTCTAATGCCATAAAAATGACTCATGTTCCATCTATTCTATTCTTCCTTCCCCCTCCTCTTGGGACCTATGGTAACCACTAAGTTTCACATTTTGAATAATAAGATTCATAATTACTTGCAGTAATATTGAGGGCTTGACCTATTGGTCTATTTTTTATTTATTGAGCACTGCCTATGTTCTAGAGAGACTCTTGCCCCTCTATTTGAGAACATAGCATGACTCCCTAGGATGGGAGTTTAATATTTTCTTGTTTATTGTGTGGGTCTCCTCCCACTGATATAACACACTATAACAAGATGAACACTTAGATATTCCACAGAAGCCTGCCTCAGGTGCACTCTGTTCTGTACACACACCCACATTCAAAACCCTGCACCAATAATCCTCCCTTGCCATATTTGCTAAAAGAACATTCCCAATGTTGTAGTTTTAACCACAGACCTGCAAAGCCCCAGAGTTCACCTCCTCCTATTCCTGACTCTCCCCCCAGTTCCATGGATAGTCCAACCCAACTCCCCCACCTTACCCCTCTCACAGAACAGCAACACCAAACCCAATCACATCACTGCACCACTGACATGACCATCTACTGCACAACTACAACTTTCCACCTTACCATAAATTTTGCCCATATTGGCATTGGGTCACAAACCTCTCCTGTTTGACTTTATAAAGTAGCTATTTGTAGTGGTTGTCATATTGATGTATTGGGAAAATATCTTTTGTCCTGTTTATCTGTTTTGGATTAATACATGGAATGGATGTATAGAAACTGACCAACTAGAATCAAAATGTCTATAGGGCCATAAAAATGGATGAAGTTCTGATATGTGTGACAAAATTGATGAACCTTGAAGACATCATGTTGAGTGAAATAAGCCTGGTACAAAAGTACAAATATTGCATGATCTTACTGATATGAAATAATAAGAATAAGCAAACTCATAGTTAGAATATAGACTAGAAGTTACCAGGGAACAGGGGCTGATAGGGAGTAGGAAGTCAAGACTTAAATTGTAAAGGACTCCTGTTTGGGTTGATTGTAATGCTTTGGTAATAGATGATGTGAAGTTAGCACAACACTGTGAACATAACTGACAGCACTGAAATATATATCTAAATGTAGTTAAAAAGGTAAATGTTAGCTTGTATAGATGATAATAGAATAAAATTTTTTTCAAAAAATTAATGGAATTGCACCACACTGTGAACCCTAAATTAAACCATGGACTATAATGAATATAGTACAATTATAGAAATGTGCTATCATCAATTGTAACAAATATTCCACAGTAATGCATGGTGTCAATAATAGGGTGGAATATACGAATCCCCTATTTTTTGAAAGATTGCTTTGCAAACCCACAAATTCTCTAATAAAACATATATGAATAGGGAAAAAATTGTGAAAGAGTTCCCAATTGCCACTTTTAATAACAATCAATACAAAAATAGATGTACCTCTGAGGGAAAAAAATATAAAGGGCAATGGCTGTCGCTATTGCAAGTAACAGGGGCATCACAAATGAAATTATCCATACTTAAAGAATGAAAAGCATGCATATTTATAAATGTTCTCCTTGAACATATAAAAGTCTACTGATCTAGTAAGCTAGTAATATATCTATTAAATATTTAAAATAAAAAAATATATAAAGTAGAGTGTGGCCATTGGCCAATTTAAAGTAATTATGAATTCCAAAAATATAGTTGGATCATGCTTGTAAACTGATCTGTTAATCTAGGCATGATTGAGTTATGATTGGGGCGTTGACTGGGCCACGTAAGTAGGGCATTGAGCCCCACCCCTTGGTGGGTGGGGAATCAAATATAAAAGGCATGGCAAGAACAGAGTTGAAGCAGTCTTTTGAGAAGCAGTTTTGATATTGGAAAGAAGGCCCCAGGAGAAGAGAAGCAAGCCGTTTGCCTGATTGTCTACAGCTGACATTTTGGAGGAACCAGGAGCTAAGCCCAGAGAGAAATGCAGCCCTGGGAAGAGAGGAACCCAAGAAGCCTGAACCCTAGCAAACGCCAGCAGCTGTCTTGCTCTAACATGTGGCAATGGACTGGGGTGAGAAGAAACTTATGCTTTATGGCCTGGTATCTGTGGACTTCTACCCCAAATAAATACCCTTTATAAAGACCAACCCATTTTTGGTATTTCACATTAGCACCCCTTTGGCTGACTAATACCTGGAGCAAAGACAAAAAGTCAGCCCTTTTAGAAAATACTAATTTGTTTTATTTCTCTGTATTTTGTCTTTATATATTTCAGTATTTTTTGACTCATGGATGAAAGTTTTAAGCTGTAAATATTTTATTTATATGTTAATTTAATATTTTAAAATTCAAAGAAAACAACTACTTCTGAATTATCAATAAATTCAAAAAATATATGTATATATATATACACATATGTTTGCATTTAACCAATTTGAATTATTATTTTAATAAGTTTTATTTTGACAGTAATTTGTTTTGTTTTTTTAATTTCATCTTGAAGACAGTTTCCAAAATCATTTTGGTAACTTAAATATGTAAAGTATACAGGATATGTTTTTATTAAGGAAAAAGAGAGTAATTTTGTCCTAAAATAAAATGGCTGGTTTTAGTTTGCTAAAGGGGGCTGGGAGCAATGGATTAGCTCTAAGGAATTGAGCTTTTCTGATATCCACAAAAAACTTCAAACTGTCACAGCTGGTTACTACAGAATGAAGAAAGGGAATTGTAGGACAAAACATAAATAAGTATAGAAAGTTGTAGAAGATCTGAAGAAAAGAAAATTATATTTCTTGTGGTCAAAGTTGGGTAAGATTTTATGGATCTATCTATTCAATTTTTCAGAGCCTTAATATAAAATAATATACTGATGTGAAAGTAAATTTTGGTTTTCTTTTATTCAAATACCAAAGGTTTCTTGGATTATCAGTCTGTTCTCCGTAAAAAAATTAAAAGATTTTTTTTTTCTAAATAGTACATGTAAAAGTCAGAGAGTTTATATTGTCTCAAAATAACTTCTTTTTTTAAATAATAATTTTTTAAAAAAGATGCTTAGATTACATAAATGTTACACAAAAATTGTAGGGATTCCTATATGTCCCATGTCCCACTCCTCCCACAACCTCCCACAAAAACATCCTCCATTAGTGTGGGACATCACCTGCAATAGATATATACATCTTGGGGCTTTGCCACTAAGCATGGGCCATAGTTCACATTGTAGACCACACTCTTTCACACACAGTTCTGCATGATATATGATGATATAAAATGGCCTATATCTGTCATTGCAATGTCACTCAGGATAATTCTCAAGTCCCGAAAAAGTGCGTGTATTACAAGTGCTTTTCCCTCTCCCTGCCCCTAAAGAGTCCGGTGGCCACTGGCTCCACATTACTGTTGTAATTACTTCCATTGTGTGAATCACAATATGTCTATAAAAGAATACCAGTAATTCCACTCTAGTCCATAGCTCTTTCCCCAATACTGAGGAGTCTGAGATGGTGATGTCTACTTCAACTCCAAGTGAGAGGGGGCTTATATCTCATGGATAAGATGGATGGGATTATCCTGACTGTAGCTGCAGACTCACTCCATTCCCTGGGATGGTCGTTGTCCATCATCATCTCCCCACCAGGTGTCCAGGGTGAGTCCATTGATTGGTAGAGGAGGAGTTACAGCTCCACCGAGATTTTCGGTCCAGCTGGCACACAGACAGCCCAAAGATTCCCCTCTCTGGAAGTACACCTACAAACTCTGGCACCACATATAGGTTTGAATAGAAGGGACAGATGGACCATGTACAGGGAAGACATATTTGGGTCCAATTCTATCAGTCGCAGGAGCCAGGATTCCAAAGTAGGGTCCACTGATAAGGTGCAAAACTCTGGGGCTATCCACCCTGATACCTGGGTATCTCCAAAGCCCTCAGGAACCCCTCTGTTTGGGGTGTATCCATGCTGGAAGCCTATGAGGTCCTATTGAGATGTGCATAAGTGTTATCTCTGGGATGACCTCTGACTCACTTTGTAGTCTCTTAGCCATATGAACTCATTTGTCTTTACCTTTTCCCCCTTATATTCGAGGTCTTTTTTCAGTTGTATTGCCCACTGGCACTTGTTAATGATCCCTTATTGCCAGGGAGGCTCATGCCTGGGAGTCATGTCCCATGCTGAGAAGAAGGTAATGAAGTCATATGCTGAGTTTGGCTTAGAGAGAGCCCACATTTGAGCAACAAGGAGGCTCTCAGGAGGCAACCCTTCAGCACCCTATAACAATAGGCAAAGTTCCAATTTCAAGAGTAAAGACTCATAAGTCTAGTCATCAATGACAAGAGCCCATCAGTGGATCATACTCTTTTGCCAGACACTGCCTCTACACATGGGGGACTGTTGCTACTCTCTTCGAGAATATGGCAGAGCACTCCAGGTTGGGAATTCAGTATTCTCTAATTTATTGAGTGGTTCTCCACCCAGTGTGACCATGCCCAGAGAGTATTTGAATAATTTTATATACCTTTTATGTATAATCAGGTGAGCTTCCTCCCATGGACTCCCCATCCCTGACACCCCCCCACCAATTATCTTCTCCCACCCCAGTTGTAACCAGTATGTGATCCAAAGCTTCTTTAAAGATGAAGCAAATTAAATAGCTAATACAATTAATAGGGAATTTAAATAATACTGATGTTTAAATGCAAGAGATAAAATACAGGAAAAGTAAAAAAAAAACCTAAAACTAAAATAAAATTAAAGGATTGGGTTATTCAAAAAATGAGAAAATATTTAAAAAATTAAAAAAAAATTTTTTTGACACTTTGCCTTTTATCACTACAATATTTGTTGTCCAGTTTGTACCCTGGCTCCTTCACCTTCTCGCTCTCCAGTGTCTCACTATTTGTCATTTAATTTTCAAAGAAGTTTTAGGTCACAGCAAAGTCACCCACCGAAAACAAGACACTCTCATATACCCAACCTCCTCCCCTATTCTTCACCCCATATTAAAACCTTTTTGTATGTGGAAGGTAGCTTTGTTATAACTGATATACAGATAGTGAAACATAGCTACTAAACATTGTCAATAGTTTACAGTATGGTTTATATTTTAGATCATACACTTTTATAAATTTTGATGATATTTACCATGTCCTGTGTCCATCATTGTAAGGTAATAAAAAACTTTTCCCCTCACCACTAAATACTCCCAATTTGATTTATTCTGTTCCTCCCTCCCCAGCCCCCTGGGGCCCATGATGACACCCTGGATTGACTCATAGTTGACAAGATTCATAGTTACATGCAACAAGAGGTCATGACACACTGGTTTGTTCTCCACTATTAGAAGCCACCCTTGCTCTTAAGAGATGTCCACCTGTCTATTTCTGCTCTCCCCTTAATATCCTGGGTATTCTAACCCATCCTTCTCAATCAACCCACCTGTCAACCCTGCACCACCCAACCCAATATATCAGTACCCTCTTGTCCTATCCCTTCAATACACAACTACACTCTATCACATTACCGTAGGTTACATCCATAAGGGCGTTCTGTTATCTTTCTCTTTCTTGTACACCTATCTTTCAGACAATAGTTCTCAGAGACTGCTCAGTTTCCTAAATTCATAACAGTGAGGCCATGTAGTGTTCATCCTTCAATGCCTGGCTTGCTTCACTCAACACAAGGTCTTCCAGATTCATCCACATTATCCTGTGTGTTAGCATTTTATTCCTTCTTACAGCTGAGTAATATTCCATTGTATGTATGTACCACATTTTGTTTATCCATTCATCTGTTGATGGGCACCTGGGTTGATTCCAACTTTTGGCAATAATGAACAATGCCACTATGAATATTGGTGTGCATATATCTGATCGTTTCTTTGCTTTCAACTCTTCTGGGTATATACCCAGCAGTGGAATCGCTGGATCATACGTAAGATCTATAGTTAGTTTTTTGAGGAACTGCCCAACTGTCTTCCACAGTGGCTGAACCATTCCACAATCCCACCAGCACTGGATGAGTGTTCCCATTCCTCCACATCCTCTCCAACACTTACAGACTGCTGTTTTTTTTTAATAGCAGCCATTCTAATGGGTGTAAGATGATATCTCAATGTAGTTTTGATTTGCATTTCCATAATAGCTAGAGATATCAAGCATTTTTTTCATGTGCTTTTTATCCATTTGTATTTCTTCCATGGAGAAGTGTCTTTTCAGGTCACTTGCCTATTTTTTAAATAGGTTCTTAGTCTTTTTATTTTCGAGTTGTAGGATTTCTTTATATATGCAGGATATTAGGCTCCTATCAGATATATGGTTGCCAAATATTTTCTCCCATTGGGTAGGCAGCCTTTTTATTTTCTTGATGACATACTATGAGGTGCAAAAGTTTTTAATTTTGAGGAGATCCCATTTACCTATTTTTTCTTTTGCTGCTCTTGCTTTGGTGTGAAGTTCATGAAACCATTTCTTATTACAAGGTCCTGTAGATGCATCCCTACATTATCTTCCAAGGTCTTTATGCTCTTGGCTTTTATATATAGATCTTTGATCCATCTTGGGTTGATTTTCATATAAAGTGTGAGATGGTGTTCCTCTCTTATTCTTCTGGATATGGATATCCAGTTCTCCTTGCACCACTTGTTGAAGAGGCCATTCTCTCCCAACTGAGTGGGCTTGGTGGCCTTGTCAAATATCAGATGAGTCTATATGTGAGGATTTATATCAGGATCCTCAATTTGGTTCCATTGGTCAATGTGTTTACCCTTGTGCCAATGGTATGTGGTTTTCACCACTATTGATTTGTAGTATGTTGTAAAGTCAGGTAGTGTGATACCTCCAACTTCATTTTTCCTTTTCAATATGTCTTTGGCAATTCGGGGTCTCTTACCCTTCCAGATAAATTTTTTTAGTTAGTTTTTCCAATTCCTTAAAAAATAGAGTTGATTTTTATTGGGATTGGATTAAATCTGTAGATTTATTTGGGCAGGATCAACATCTTGATGATGTTTAGTCTTCCTATCCATGAACAGGCTATAGCCCATTTCTTACATTTGGTGTATTTTCCTCCAACCAATGCAATTATTAACATCCTGTATTAGTATTATATATTTGTTATAGTTCATTAGAGAATGTTCTCATATTTTTTCTGTTAACCATAGTCCATTTCCACCACTGAATTCCCTGTGCTATACAGTCCTAAGCTTTCTACAACCCATTCGATGTTGTCATCACCTCAGTCAATTTTAGAATGTTTTCATTACTCCAAAAGCAAAAATTCAATACCCCCTTTACCTCCTACTGTTGTCCATTAGAATTGATATATATTCTTCACCAGTGCTGCAAAAAATATTAAAATATTATTGTTAAGTGTGGTCCATAAATTATATTCATTGTCATTTTTCATACATCACCAGATCAAACTTCTCCTTTTGTTTTGTTTCTTCCTCTTTTTCCTTTTAAAACCTTTGCTGGATGGCCCATCTTGGAGCACAATTTAGGTTACTACCTAAATCTATGCTCCCTGAGTTGCAATTCTAAGACCCCAAATAAATGCTTTTCTTTCTTTAAAGATCAGATTGTTATTCTTGCTCCACATCACCAAATATGGAATGCCTTCAATTTAGAAGCATTCCTTTAACAAATGCGATTACTCTTAAATAAGTTAAGTGAGATGATGGACATTTGTTCAGTAAACAGTTAGTCAGCCTTTACTCTGTGCCAAGCTTTGTTTTATGGACTGCAGGTGCAATTGTGAATACAAAAGCCCACTCCATATTTTCATGGAGTTTATGTTCTAATTGGGAGAAAAAGGCAATAAACAAATAAATGAGATAAATCATAATATATAATGCTGTAGAGAAAATCTAACAGGGAGGGATAGAGAGTAACACAAGAGACAGAGGACGGCTTTAAAAGAGATAGTGAAGGGAATCCTCCCTAAGGAGGGACATACCTCTACATTCATTGAGTTTATTTTCTAGTTGGATAAAAGAGACAATAAACAAAGAATCGGATGCACCATTATGCAAATGCTGTAGAGAAACTATAACAGGGGGGTGGGCTAGAGAGTAACACAATGAGATAGAGGATGGCTTTAAAAAAGTTGGTGAAGGGAATCCTCCCTAAGGAGGGGCATTTGAACAGCAGATGAGTGATGAGGATGTATCAGCATGTAAACATCAGGAAAAGAAACATTTCCATGAAGCAGGAAAAGAGAAGTGTAACCGTTGGGGAATTTGATGTAATTATGAATTCCAAAAATATAATTGGATCATGCCTGTAATCTGATCAGTTAATCTGGGCATGATTGAATTATGATTAGGGCGTTGACTGGGCCATGTCAGTCAGTAGGGTGTTGAGCCCCACCCCCTGGTGGGTGGGGAATTGAATGTAAAAGGCAAGGCAAAGAACAGAGGAGAAGCAGTCTTTGAGAAGCAGCTTTGATGTTGGAAAGAAGGCCCCAGGAGAAGAGAAGTGAACCGTTCGTCTGATCACCTACAGCTGACCTTGTGGAGGAAACAGGAGCTAAGCCCGGAGAGAAACGCAGCCCCGGGAAGAGAGGAACCCCAGAAGCCTGAACCCTGGCAAACGCCGGCAGTTGTCTTGCTCCAACATGTGACAATGGACTTTGGTGAGGGAAGAAACTTATGCTTTATGGCCTGGTAACTGTGGACTTCTACCCCAAATAAATACCCTTTATAAAGACCAACCCATTTTTGGTGTTTCACATTAGCACCCCTTTGGCTGACTAATACAAGAAGTATAAAGGCCACAAGTCTTGAATGGAGACACTGTGAGGAAAGAACAATGCACTTGGGTGAATGTGCCAGGGGAGAACACATAGGTGAGTGTTGGAGTGGGAGCAATTTTGCAGAGCCTTATGCAAAGGCAATTATAATTTACTGTAAATTTGATGAAGCATTTAACTTTCCTTCTACTACTCAGCTTAGCTCAGCTGCTCTAATTGAATGCAGGGGATTTTACATGGGAAAGTATCTTACAAATTAAAATAAAAGGTCATGAAGAGGTCAAGCGGAGCTCAATGCTGTGACTGCCCCAAAGATTCCATCAAAGAACATTTGCTGGAAAGGACATGCAAAGTCTTCTGGAGAAAGATGGTACTTGAACATACATGCTTAAATTCTCTTCATCCAGATTTTAATTTAGAGTTGAATTAATAATATACTTAAGGATGTTGGTGATTTTTGAGATAGAATGGAGGAGAGTGGATAATTATAATCATGTTTGCCCCATCCAATTCTTAATCCACAATAAAAAATAAATAAATAAAAATCCTAAAATTTGATCCATGCCCTTATAACTCAGTGCCTTTTACCCCTGGACATGATTAGATAAACACAGTCAGCATTTGCTTGGGTGGCAGAAAACTATAGCTTGAAAGGAGATATAGGGTGGCTGAAGCAAGCTGTATAATTTTTTGTAGGTCCTGTACCTTTTCTGTGCCCCAGGGAAAGTACCTGTTTTTTGTGTGTCACCTGATATTGGGCTTAGAAGAGGATACCGAGATGAAGAATATGCTGGCACCAGTATACAAATTGCACAGTGTCTGGGACAGTGAGCCCTAAAGGTAACACTTCTGTGTTCAAGCACCAAAAGGTTGCCACATTCAGCTTGTTTTATAACTGGCCACAGTGGGCTATAATAAGCAGAGATGTTGGAATGGATGATTCCCAAAGATAGAAACTCTTTTTTCACTTCAGGAATGGCATTTTCCCCACAGCAGGGGCTGTGTTTGGACTGTTGGACAATGCAGAGAGGAGATGGGAGCATTGAGGGATGGACAATGATTTCTTAAGTATGACAACAAAAAGACAAGCAACAAAAGAAAACCAAGTAATTTGGACTTGATTGTCCTTTTATAATTTTATATATCAAGAAAATTATCAAGAAATTAAAAATATAACAGATGCAAAAGGATAATATATTTGCAAATTATATATCTGAAATATTCCTGTATCCAGACTATATTAAAATACTTTCACAACTCAACAATGAAAGACATATAACCCAATTAGAAATGGTTTTTGAAAGACATTTCTCCAAAGAAGATATACAAATGGTAAATGAGCCCATGAAAAGTTGTTACATCATTTGTCATGGGGAAATCCAAGTCAAAATACAATAGGTTAACACTTCACACCCACTAAAATTACTACATTTAAAGAAATATGAGAAATTAACAAATATTGGCTGGATATGGGGAAATTAGAACCTTGTACATGCCGATGGGAATGTAAAATGGGGGAATTAGAGCCTTGTACATGCTGGTGGGAATGTAAAATGTTGAAACCACTGAAGAAAAGGTTTCTAATTTCCTCAAAAAGTTAAAGATAGAGAGACTTGTAGTCGACCAAGAAAATGGAATATATTATTCAGGTTTCTGATCCATGCAAAATATTGAAAAACTAGCAAAAACTGGTTGAGCTATCTTTGTCAGAGTTCAAGAAAAAAAGAAATGCAGTAATTGGGTCAGTATTAAATCAAGAAAAAGGCAATTTAAAAATGGCCTTCAAATGATTTAAAGCTCAAGTACCATGGTTACTACCCCAAATAGTGGGATTCCTGAGGGCTCTGGAGACACCCGGGAACTATGGTCAGGGCACATAGCTCTGGAGTTCGGTGCCTTGCCAGGCCGCCCCACTTTGGTGTTTGTGCTGCTGAGAGTGACAGAGTTGGACTCAGTTATGGCTTCCCTACACATGGCTCATGTATCCCTTCCAATTGAACCTATACTTAGTGCTGGAGTTGGTACGTGTACATCCAAGAGACTTGAATCTTTGGGCTGTCCATGTGCCTGCTGGGCCCTGAGCCTCAGAGGAGTTGCAACATCTACTCTCCAGTTCATTGGACTCACTCAGGACAACTAACAAGGAGGTGAGGATGGACAACCACCATACCAAGGAAACGAGAGAGCCTACTGCAAACAAGAGAGTCTCATCCATTGGCTGTATGGGATTGAAGCCCCCTCTCAATTAAAGGTGGAGTGGACATCACCAGCCCAGAATCTTCAGGATTGGGTAATGAACTATGGACTAGAGTGGATTTACTGGTATTCTACTATAGACTTATTGTGATTCTAACAATGGAAGAAAATACAACACTGATGTGGACACAGTGGCCAATAGATACTCTGGGGGCAGGAAGAGGGCAAAACAGGTGTAATATGGGAGCTTTTTCAGGACTTGGGAATCTTCCTGAATGACATTGCAATGATAGAGATAGGCCATTATGTATCTTCCCATAACCTTCAGAATTGTGTGGTAGAGAGTGTAAACTACAATGTGAACTATGATCCATGGCAATGCCCCAGGATGCGTTTATCAATTGCAATGAATATGCCACACTAATGAAGGATGTTGTTTTTGTGGAAGGGTATGGGAGGTGTGGGGAGCATGGCATATGAGAATCCCTATATTTTTGTATAACATTTATGTAATCTAAGTATCTTTAAAAAATAAAAGTATATATTCAAAATTTTTTAAAAAAGAAGAATACAAATATGAAAAAAATAACACACACAAAAAACACGGGGCTGTATAACAGGGAATCCAATGGTAGAAGAGGGGCTATGGTTAACAGGACAAATATGAGAACATTCTCTCATGAGCTATAACAAATACATAATATTAATGAAGGATGTTAATAATTGGGTGGGTTGGGGGAAAATTACATCAAATATAAAATATGGGCTATAATAGAAGTACTATCTTGACAATGTTCTTCCATAGTTTCTAAAAAATGAATCACAAAAATGCAAGGTGTTGGTGGTGGGGAGATGTATGATGATATCCATTTTGGTTTGTAAGTTCACGACTTTTACTATGCATTTATTGTATATGTATGTGCATGTATGCATGATATACCACAATAAAATGCTATTAAAAATAAAATTAAAAAGCCCATGTACACTTGCTGATACTTTCCAGATTGTTTTCCCTGTAATCTGAGTTGCCATCCACAACCTACGCTTCTTTCTAAGCATCCTCCAATTACAGATTATACAGAGTTGTTGATTGAGATACAGGGTTAGATAACTCCTCAAACGGATCTCATATAGGTATCAAAAATAGAATATTCACCTATTTATCTATACAGTGGTTCCCTTATCACATGTATGTGAATTTGAATTTCTACTGAGTAAGGGAACACTTCTCTTCATTCCCTAATGGAATGATTATGATATAATCCAGGATGTATGGGTATTTCAGGTCTGAAAATAAATGTTATGCCCGTCAGTACTAAAGGTGTTTCAAATAAAATCTAGTAAGAAGCAATCAATTGTCTTTTAAATAGTATGAATTTTTAGATGTGTCAGTCCAAAACCTTCCCAGTTCAAAAACCCAATGGTCACTGCTCGTTGACAATTCCAGCATCTCTTTCAGAGCCTGTTGTTCAGAAAAAGAAAAATTTTCTCATGATTCTTTTTGTAAGAACACAGCAGCATCTTTCAGATGACATCCAGAAGTTTTCTTCTCTTGTTATATATCTAGAATTTTATCACTTGCCTATCTTTATATCATAACTGGAATGGAAAATTGCATTACCATATTTGGTGCAGTCTAATTCATATTTATTCCACATTTACACCTTTACATTGGGAATTCACTGAATTTGCCCACAAATACAAGATTACCTGACACCAGAACAAAATAGAATCTGATAGAAAGAAAATCTGTGGGCCATTAACAGTGTCTGCCACACGAAACATCCTTCTGTTGATTACCCAACTTCAATCCTTTATCTTTACACTCCCTCTCTTTCTTTCTCTGTTTCTTTCTCCTCTCTCTACCTCTACAAGTTTCCTACCATGATATTTAAGCATGGTCAATTTTCTCCCGTACCAAAACATATTCATTTTCAATTATTTGTCCCCCTTTTAGTGATTAATTAGAACTTATTAAGAACCACATTTTTTGCAAATTTTTATTTTGCAGAAGAGAACACTGAGGCACAGAGAAGTGGATTCAGTGATTCAAGATAACACAGATAGGTCAAGATTCAATAAATGATAATCAACAGTGAGGTGGTAATAGATACATTCACTTTCAAAACTTTTTTCTCAATTTAATTCACAAAATATTTTCCAAATATTGTCTATGCATAAATACACTCAATGGATGATTTCAATTGTTATCTTTTGGTATTCCATTAAATTAATTTTATCTAAGACTTATATACAGGCTCAGATAAATTAAATGACAAGCACAGAGTCACATAATTAGCAAGTGGAAGAATTGGAAGTCATATTCAGATTCAAGTTTTCCCTGGTATTGAAGATTGAATCATGTGCCCCAGAAAAGACACATTCTTAATCTTAATCTCCATTCTTCTCTGGTGAACCCATTTGTAAACAATATCTTTGAATATGTTAATGTGAATCAGGTTGTGGTCTCAATTATGAACAAGATCTTTGAAGGTTCTATTTAGGTGTGGCAAAATTCAATGAGAACAAGCCTTAATCCCCATGACTAGAAGACTTATTAAGTGAGGAATTTTGGAAACCATTAGAGATGAGAGAGTCAGAGAAAAGCATACCAAAAGCATGGCCATGTGACAGAAGGCTGCCATTATCCTAATGCTACCAACTGTGAGAGTATGACCTTGTTGATATCTTGTTTATCAACTTTCAGTAAATACATTTTGTTTAAGCCAACTCATTGTGGGTATTGTCATAGCAGCACTGGCATATTTATAATTTCTCTAGAGTATTACCATTTGGTATTCGAGTCACTATTGCTAAATCTGAATTTCTACTTTCAGTTTCTTTCCACCACGTAGGCTCTAAGAAATTCTCAAAATCAAAGCTGTCTGGATGGTGTCTAGGCAATCCTCTAGATTTGGCACCACATAGGAAATGAAGTTACAAGATATTCTATTTTCCCAATTCCTCTTTTCTTGAGTAGCTCTACACCAGGGTTCTGCCTGAGGAATAAGCTCGTCTCACTACTGGTGGTAGAAACAACAGGAAAGGATTTCTGTCCCATCTAATACAGTGTATAAAACACATCTTAGCACCAGAGTCTGATGAGGTACAATAATATATTCACTATATCTCAGGCTTAGAAATCTGATCACTATCGTTTTAAAACCAAATTTAATAAGTATTACCATTTAGATCTTGCTCAAGATCTTGTTCAAAGTTAGATAAATTTCCTTGTATTAAATATGGAAATATTAATATTTTCCTCTTAACAGTATATGAAAATATAATTCTCATATAATGAGTAACTGATTATTTGAAAGAACTTAATGCCTATTAATTCACATGGTGTTTACATTTCTTTAACTCCTATAACCTTATCAGGGAACCTTAACCTCACTGTCAGATATTTTAGCAGAGAGATTAAACACTCATAAAATATTTTTGAATTGTTGTGAATCTGAAATCAGTATTAAATGCAACAGAACTTGGCCTTTCTTCTCTCTTAATTTGAGCATTCTTCTACAACACTTCAAGAGAGAGCAGGATGAATTGGTTTGGCTGCCATCTTGATTGAAGTTGCTAATTCTAATCCTTTGGGAATGATAGTTCATAGAACCCTTAAGTAATATCATATTAATATTTCCCTGAAATCACACTTCAGAATTTTGTTAAGGACAGTCTCTGGGCATACCTGAGCCTGGAAAAACACATAAGCATAACCAGTCACAAATAACAGATTTTTTTGGGCTGTGTTTTGAAGCATTGAGGATACTGATTCCCAAGGACCAAAGGATTAATACTAGGCTGAACACAGACTTTCTCAGAAGTCTTAAAAGAACTGAAATCAAGAACCTTCTACTCCAGGACAAGCACAATTGCTGCTGAGTTTATGATGTCAGCAATCCATATTCTTCTGCTTTAACATATTTTTGTATATTTAGTATTTTAAATCTGGTATGAACTAATCTCAAGTGGCTACTATAGCACACTTCATATAGTCACTAAAGGGCAAAACAGAAAATATACAAGAAAGATGCTTCTGGAAAGATGTCCTCCAAAAAGCAAATTTATCTAGGATGTTTCTCTATGCAATATTTTCTGAGTCAGTAATTGTGGGAAAGAATTGCTATATTTAAGTTAAAAATGGATCAATTTGCAAAGCAGCAGTTAATGATGGGTGAGTGATTGCAAGCTCCATGATAAGTGTTCTCTACGGATAAGATGCCTTGTATACAGTGTGTCTGTTATTTATCTAAATGTATTCAGAGCGTTAGATACAACAAGTGACATCTTAATTGTCTTTCCTCTCAAGGTGATACTAGGGTCTTCAGTTTACACGTAAGTAGATTAAAATATTATTAATCTTTATTATCACAGATCTTTATGAAAAATGACCAGCATATAAAATATACTCATAAAAGCATTTACTTGACATATTATGGAGCCAGACCATAGAAAAAAAGTAAAATTTTTATTAAATTATTTTACCAATGATAAAGGCAGTGTATTCTCTTTACAAAAAACTAGAATTGCAACAAAAAATTGCCCATATCCTATAATCCAAATAAGGACTACAAGACTTTTTTAGAGTCATTCCTATTTTATATGTCATTTTAGGCAATTTAGATTCTAAAGTAAGTGCTGTATTATATTTGCATTTTCTACCCACTATTATACTGAAATCACCTTTCCACATCATAACATTTCTTATAAATATCTTTTTTTTCAACATAATGTTTCATAACTATACATCATAATTCACTTAACTGTTCACCCTTGTGTAGACAGTATGGTTGTCTTTACATGTTCAATATTATGAAATATGTATTGTGAAATACAACATGTATGCATAGTTTTACCAATATTTCTTATTTAGACTAGATTCCTAAGAGTGATAAGTACAGGATTAGGGAGAAACATAACCAATTTTGATGTCCTTTTTAATTAAAGTCATGCTTATACCCAGAATATTTCATATGAACACACAATCACCAGAATTGGATAATAGAGTTCTTGTACATCTTTTTAATTTGGCAGTAAAAAATATTTCACATTTCAAACTGCATTCTTTGAGTGCTTATCAAATAGAGGATATTTCAAATGTCAGCCTTTTCTTCATTAGCATTACCTATTTGTTATTTTTGCCTTTTCTTTATTATAGTGTGCATAGCCAATTTTTTATTTGCAAATACTATTCTATAGTAATAATTCTATGTCAACTCTTGCAAACATGTTTCCAGTTTGAACCCTGTCTTTAAGTAGTTGAAGCTATCAGTTTTGGTCTGTGTTTTACACCACTGTGTTTTTGCATAATATATCTCACTGATCCAGAGGTCAGTTACTTATTCATCTCTTTGTTTTCTGTTTTCCATCAGTTTGCTGTTTTTTTTCAAATATATTGTTTATTTTTTTAAAGATACCTCTTTAAAAATATCTCTCAGTGGCTGAACTACCTTTTATTATACATAATATTCTTTAAAAATTGTTTATATTAATGTCCTTTTGAAATTTGACCCTATTTGTTTCTTATTGAGCTAATTTGTATTAATCAATTTTAAGAGTGTGTTTAAATATCAATAGGGCTTTTGAGTTGACTTATCAAGTCTAATACTTTTCTCTTGCCTGATTTTTACCTGCAATATTTTCTGAATAGAGTTGGTTTTATTTTCAAATATATTTTGGAGAGTAGTTGCTTCTATTTACTCATAGTCCATTTAATTAGCTCTTGATATTATAAAAGAAATTTTTTCAAGCATAAGATTTAGTGTATGTGCTTTTCTCATTTTGGAACTTTATATAGTCATTTGGAGATGGGTAAGCAACTATATTATTGCATTTAGTTTACAAACTTTCACATATGATATTATGTTCTTTATTTACTCTATGCCCTATGTATTGTTCCTACACTATATATTAAAAATATTGAGCTCAGTAAGACTTTGGCCAATACAAAACATCTCATGGCCACTTGTCATTGAATACAACATATAAATATATTCTGTCTATTCTGAAGAACCTTCTCTGACCAATTAAATTATGGTGAGTTTATGTCCTCATATTAAAAAATCTGTTTTCTGAACAGGTCCAGAGAATGTTTCATAATCTTCCTTAAATGAAGTATTGAATTGCAAAAGACCCCTGAAATTTATCATGATAGAAGTTCCCCAAATGGTGTATTCTAAAGGTAAAAAAATTAAAGTATATTGCACTGCATCAAGATGTCTGTTTTATCCTCTTCAGGATATCATTCTTGAAGAAATATTTGATAAGGAATCTGTGACATACCTCTGCAATTCTTTTTTTAATGAAACATGAGATCACATATCTAACTGCCACAGTGTAACTGCCACAGACTGTAAAATGTTACAGTCTCCTGTATTCACCTAATACAGTTTAAATTGAAATGTGGTTTCATGGTCTCTAAATTTAAATAGAACTCACTTGATGGTTGATAGTCATCCTGAAATCAGTTAACTCTAAAAAGGCTAAGAAACTCTGCATTAGCCATATCAGCTTGATTAACTTGAAAAGAAACACATGGAAATACACACTCATGAATTCAAACTTTCAATTGTCCTTAAATATCCTCTTTTCATTCCTCTTCTATATAAGAAAATCCTGACGCAGTAATTGGGAGAGGAATCAGCCATACAGGGTTGTAGGAAACATGCCTTGCATGAAAAGAGTCATAAACAGTGCTCGTGTGTGTGTGTGTGTTCAGAAGAAAGCTATATATTCAACACTGTATGTGATTAAACATATAGCTGTACTTAAAGTCTAGAGTTTGTTTGTTTAGTCTACCATCAATCTTAAAAGAAATAAATTACCTAAGAGATATATTATTTTCTTGATAAATGGATCTACCAACATCGCAATCCCTGTGTTATATGCAGATAAATCAATTATTCATATGCTAACCTGGGTCATGGAGCAAAAGAATAATGTGGTAGTATTTATCCTGTCAAGCCTGACACAGAACCCAGATGTGCAGAAACTTTTATTTGTAATGTTTATAATCATCTATTCTCTAACCATGGCAGGCAACCTGTTCATCGTTGTAACAATTGCCAACAGCCCAGGCCTGAGCTCTCCTATGTATTTATTTATTTTTGTCCTTTCAAGATGGCTCCTTCTCATCTACCATGGCCCCTAAAATGATATTTGACTTACTTGCTGAGAAGAAAACCATAGCCTTCATTGGGTGCATGACTCAAGTCTTTGCGATACATTTCCTTGGGGAAGTTGAGATAATTCTGCTCAAGGCGATGGCCTATATCTGCTATGTGGCCATCTGTAGGCCCTTGCACTACGTGATCACAATGAACCAGCGAGTGTGTGGCCTCCTGGTGTTCGTGGCCTGAGCTGGGGGATTTCTTCATGGTCTTATTCAAATCCTTTTCATTGTGTAGTTGCCTTCTTGTGGCCCCAATGTCATTGACAATTTCATGTGTGATCTTTACCTTCTGCTGAAACTCACCTGCACTGATACTCACATCTTTGGACTCTTTGTTGCTGCCAATAGTGGGTTCCTGTGTATGTTCAGTTTTTCTATACTTTTCACCGCCTATGTCCGCATCCTTTGTTCCCTCAGAACTCAAAGATTTGAGGGATGGTGGAATGCTCTCTCTACCTGTGCCTCACATATTATGGTAGTTGCCTTATTTTTTGTACCCTGTACATTTGTATACCTTTTCCCCATGACCACCTTTCCCATTGATAAAGCAGTGGCCATGCTTTATACTATGATAACATGCATGTTAAACCCTTTAATCTACACCCTCAGTAATGTTGAGCTGAAAAATGCCTTAAGCTCGGGAGCCAAAGAGTGACCTTGGGTAACAAATCATGTAAATAGACATGATAAAATAAATCTGATCATATTTTAAGATCAAGTGTTTCTAATTCAAAAGGTAATGGCCTCGCAGTCAAAATGTGTGTTGTTATGTTGATATTTACTCCCTTGTTATGTGGAATATTGAATGATTCACTTATAATAAAATATCAATAATTAATAAGAAGAAGACTAATGTCCCTTCTAATTAGAGACTTCAGTATATGTACAAATTATTGATCAATAAGACATTGTTAGTTGATATAAAATTTTCACAGTTTGGAAAACCCTTCTTTTTTATATATTATAGAATAATTATCTGCAAATCATAAAGTATAGCTTATGTAACTGTTTTAGTTTGATAAAGGCTGCCAATGCAAAATACCAGAAATGGATTGGATTTATAATGGTAATTTATTAGATTAAAAGCTTACAGTTCTGAAGCCATGAAAGTGTTCAAATCAAGGCATCGTCAAAAGATGCTGTCTCACCAAGTCGCAACTGTGGGCAATCAGGCACAGGGATGTATCCTCTTGTCTGTCCTCTCTCCTCTGAAACTAGTTGCTTCAGCTTTTTGCTTTCTGTGCATCTAGCCTCTCTCAGCAATTAAAAGTTTTTCTCTCTGTCTCTCCCACTTGTTTCCTTTATCTGTGACTTTTTAGTCCTCTCTTTATAAAGGACTTCAGTAAAATGATTAAGGTGTGTCACATCTTAAGTTAAGATCTTACTTGCCCAAAGAGCCTACTTACAATGAGTCCACACTCCCAGGAATGGATAAATTCTAAGAAGATAATTTTCTGGAGTTCACAAAAGACTCAAACCAACACATTTCAATTCAGCCCCTGAACCTCCAAAATACATGTTCTTTCTATATGCGAAACACATTCATTCCATCACAATATTTGAAATAAACTTAAATCCTTTCAGTATCAATACTAAGTACAAAATCTCATCAAAATCAGTTATAGGCATGCAGTTTTTCTTGTGGCAGAATTCCCTGCCAGCTACAGTAGACCTGTGAAATTTATAAACAAGTTATCTGCTCCGAATATACAAGGAGAGACCATCATAGAATAAATGTTCTCACTAGCATAGAGAGATATTGGAAGAAAAACAGGGGTCAAGGGTCATGAACAGTTCTGAAAACCTGGAGGGCATACTCTATTTGATTTAAAAATCTGAGAATCATCTATAGAATGATTGTTTCTTCTCAGGGTCTCATGGAGTGGGAGTCTCACCCCTACCAAGAGACTGCCCAAGTGGCCATGTTTTTGGTTCCACCATCATGAAGTATCTAGGTGGCCACCGAACTCTAGGCCTCAACCCTCTGAGAATACTGGGGTGATGGCTACTCACCCCACTCTGGATAACAGGCCCAACCCCCTCAGAAGAGTAGGGTGACAACCCAACTCTCCCCAACCTCCAGGAATGTGCTCCACCCTCTCTAAAGCCTGGGGCGGCAACACTCTCCCTGAACAAAGGGGCACATGGCTCACCCTCTTCAAATGCAGGGGCAAACTCATCCTTTCAGCACACATGGTTGGAGTCTCTCTCTTGGCCCAAAAACATGGCTTCGGTACAGACCTTAGCTTCCAAAGTTTTGTCCTTGAAGTCCATCTAACATCACAAGTCAATTTTGCCAACTTCTCTGTCACTTTAAAACAAGGATCACAAGGGGCCTGAACATATGTTTGGAGCATATAGATATTTGGTGAATAGTAAATGAATTGGACACTGAGAAAAAGTGATCTTGCATTTGGATTGAATTTTTTACTAACTCTAACATTTTAATATGCATGAAATATGTATATTCATGAAAATCAGGCACGACTCTGGAGTAATTTGGATTAATACAGTTCTTTCAAAGATAGAAGGGACATTGCTTAGATTTGCAGGGCATCTGCTTTGCTCCTAATCTGGATCTGCTTCTTTTATTTGGATTCTTTCTCTTAGGATTGCAATGTAGTTGACTACATCTCAAGTTGTGTGCAATTGGTCTACAATTTTCTATTCAAATTTGAATGTGCAGATTTTCTGCCTCAATTACTCATATATTATAAGTTCTTTCTTTTTTACTAGCTAGTTTTGTAGTAGTACCTTAGATACAACTGCCTATTACATAAGGCTCAAATGCAAATATTAGTTCTAGCTCCCATGATAATGTGTACCAAAAATATTTACACATCCTGGTAGACATACAGAAGATTTAGCATTAATGAAAAAAATCATATACCAGCGAATAATAAAATGCAGTTCCCATCTTGTCTATATGGAATCAGTGATCAATATGGTAGAATTGTTCTGTGTCATTCCAGGAAATTCACAATGGTCATCACAGTTGTCCTCTCCTGTCTCTGCTGAAATCCTTTTTCAGGGACAGAACGCTAACCAAAAAGTCAGATTAATGGAAGACACACCCTATCAAAGTGAGTAAGTATCTCACTGGATACCCAAAAGCTCTCACTTTTGCCTGAAAGAAATCCCTCCATGGTGGATCTCTCTGTGGTTGGGGAAGATGCCATCCCTTCCCATCATCATCTCCTTTGGTATATGAGAAACATGATTTCAAAGTGCAAATTAAATTTCACCAACCCATATAATTCCTGGCAAAGTTGCATCCAACACCACATTAGATGATGAAGGAGAAGAAATGGAAGTGGAGCCCTCCTCCCTAAAGAGTTCCTCCTCTTCATCCTCTTGCTTCCTTTTGCAAGGAAAGAGGTCTGAGAGGGATTTTCTCAATGACTTCTGTATATAGGCATAGTTACTAACTCTATGTATGCAAAATTCTTCTTTTTTATAGCATAAAACCAGCTTTTCTATTCCACCAAATATATATGATATAACAACTGTTATACACTCATTTTAAAAAAAAAGCATTATATCCATCCCTTTTAAATCACCTATTCAGAGTTTGAGAAGTGCTGGAAAACCTGTGTCCTCAATCCTTCTGATTATCACTAAATTGTCACAGTCTTCCAGGTTATAGGTGGTGTTTATTTTAGTTTTAACAGTGAAAATATTATTAATAGATATAAGCAATGGGAGCAATACCTTTTATATATACATGTGTAGTTATTCTTTTTTTCAATCTTCATTGCTTTGTGTATGTGCATATTTTCAACTATTATTTACTTTACTTCTACTTAAAGGACTTCCTTTATTACATCCTGTATTTCAAGTCTTCTGCTGATATGTTTTTAGGTTTTGTTTCCAGAAAAACATCTTTACTTCATGCTTTCTTTTTTTTTTTTAAAGATACTCCTTTTACAAAATTTCTGTCAGAAAAAATTCTATATTTCTCTCAACTGGAAATTGGATAAGCAATCTGTAAAACATCCATAAACTGGAGCACTGCTCAGTAGTCCAAAGAAATGAACTACTGATTAAAAACAACACAGAAAAATTTCAACTATATTGTGCAAAGTGAAAGTAACCAGGCTTAAAGGACTGATAAATTCAATTTAAACAACATTTTGAAAAAGGTGAAAATATAGGAATAGAGAATAATAAGGTTTTGCATGGACCTGGAAGTAGGGGAAGGGGTTGATTACAAATGATTGAGGAATATTTTCAGGGGATGAATCATTCAGTATCAGGATTGTGGTGATGGTTAAACAAATTACATATTTGAAAACTTCACAGAGCTGTACAATTAAAGACATGAATTTTTATAGTGTAAATATTATCTTATTTAAAAATTTTTAAACTCATATTCCCTACCTTCTAACAACAGACCTTTGGAAAACATAATAGAACCCAGATGGCATTTACAAAAGCAAGAGCGACAACAAAATGCAAAACAGTAAACATATAGAGAAAAGAGATACATATATATGAAGAAAATGTAGAGCACAACTAAGACTATAAAAGAGGACATCACTAAGTGATGAAAAGACCTATCATGTCCATGAATAAGAATTCTCAATTCTCTGAAAATGTAAACTCTTCCTAAATCAATTTCACTGAAAACACTTAAGTGATGTTTGTTTTATCCTAGACCAGCTTTTTTTTTCATTTAATGTATAACATATGTAGTTAGGATATGGCATAATTATAATAGTAATGGATAATATTAGTTTTATCAGATATCAAATAGTATTATAGATCAAATATTTATATTATTTGAATAAATAGTACATGAATACAGAGATCAATGAAACAGACTAGAATACAGAAATTGAATCAAATATGTGGTGCTTTAAAATACATTAAACTTGTGATTTCAGAAATGGTATAAAGTTAGTAGTAATAAAAACAACTATTAAAAATCCCAACCATCAAGATAAACAATTAGAATCCTCCTCTTTTTAATTGCTTATCTCAAAATAAATTTCCAACTCAATCAAAAAATCTAAATATAAAGCAAAATAATTGCTTAAAAATCAAATGCTAAAAATATGGAAGAATGTTTTGGTAACTGTTAAACCAGGAAAGTGTTTCTAAGCAGGTTATAAAAAAAATATTGAATGACCTGATTATGTAAATACAAAAAAATTTAACAATGGAAAATATCTGTTTGGAATAAAAATGTCAAAATAATCACAAGATGTGAAAATAACAATCATATATATAATCATAAAAGGGATACCACTTTAGTATATCATTAACTCATAAAAACCAGTATGGAAAAAATAAATAATCAAAGCTATCATATCATGGTCAGTTATCCAGGTAGACCAACTGCTCAGATCTGGGTATGTGGATTTTACACCAGACAGGGAAGTTTCCCTGCCACCAAGGAAAAAAACAACATGTACCAATTAACATTTGTGCAGAGTTCTTGCCTTTACAAGCAACTGGGAGTGCTCCTACTGGTTTCTAGCTTTAAGGTTTTGTCAGGCAATTCCTTTAGACCTAATGCCTCCGTAAGGCTGTTGATTGGAAACATTGCGATTTCTGGACATAATAGAAAAGGAAGGAGGAAGGCAAGGGCTGAGAGATGGCCAGTAGTCGTGTCTCTGATTTCCCCATCAATCCACATCTTTACCTCTCAACCAGGCCTAGCTTACTTCTCTGTCTTAGTTTCCATACCATAAGCCTACCTTCCACCTCAGACAACAAAGAAGAGATGGGTAAGGCCTATGAGCCCATAGCTTTCAACAATAATGACAGTAAGGATTTGTGATCACCTGTGGCTGCAGCACATTAAGTGGTCTTCACCTATACATGCCATTATTCTGAGCAGGGAGATCAGTCCTATCTGGAGCAATGATTTCTTCCATATCACCCCTACCACCTGGAGCCAGCTGAAAAAGACCCACATAGAATCTGTATCTACACTTTGCAGTCAGTAGGCTTGTCATTGGATTTTAGTCACCTGTTCCACCTCCACTGAAGTATTAACCGATGTATAGCAAAAGGTGTTAGCAATGGCAACTTTTTTTGGCTAGAAGGAAGTCTAAGTTAATGTGATTATCAAGTACTACTTTGGCTAGAGATTCTAATGATTTTTGATGAACCTGAAAAGGACCCGAGCTATATGAATTCTGCAATGTCATTCAATGTGGCTGACTGTGTATCATGTGTTAAATGGTGCTTAATCCCATCCATTGTAGTAATGATCTGCCACAAGAATGAGTCAAGAATCAATAGGCAAACCCTCTCCCAGGCAAATCGTGTTTTGTTTCAGGATAATAAATAGAAGGAAGCAGTCCAATGAGAAGACTCAGATTGCTTATGAATTTTCAAGGGTACAGTAAGAACCCTGAGGTTGAATTGTTCTGTTACTGTCCAATGAACTATGCAATGAGTGACCCAACTAATGGAAATTTGTTTCCTCTACAATGGAAGATAAATCTTGGAATAATACAGTCCATCCCTAGGGAGTCACTGGTCATTTTGGGGATCCTTGCAGAAAGATGACTGACCCATTTGCCAGTTTCTTTATATAGGGAATTTTTGTGGAAATATAATGACTAATCTAGTGGTCTGTCAGAATCACTGCTGCTGTGATGGCTTGGGTTAGTTACACAAAAGTGTTTTCTTTTCAGATTGCCACCAAGCCAAATCTCTACAAAATAAGATAGGGAAATAGAAACTAGTCCTGCTGATGTGGTTGTGTGATACCTTCTAAGGGCGACATCTTTCTCAACCAATTTGCAGTAATTTAATTTTTTCATCTTAGGCTACACAGTCTGATCTGCCGGCCTTGAGCTATATTCTCACCCTTTTTCCATTGATCTCAGTAGTTTGTCATAACTTCCAACCAAATTCTACCCCTTCCTGATAGATGAGGGTTGTCAGGACCCTTCAAATGCATCCCATGAGAGTTCCCAAAGGGACTGGTGGCTCAACCAGGGGTAACCCCAAGTGGGTTATCCTTGGTTCCCCTTTCAGGGACAACCTTCATCATGATGTGTTTAAGTATAAACATGTGGCAAAGCCTGGGTTCCTCAACTATTCCCCTCCCTGTAAGAGGAAGCATAATAACGATTGGTGTCCCTAAAAACGACTTACAAATTTCAGTTTCCAGAAGGTCTGAGTATCCATATGATGAACTGGAAAGGCAAGGCCATAATGTGAACATATGTTTACCATGAGTAAGGCCTAGGTCATACCTTTGGGGCCTGAGAGAGGGCTGATGTACTTTATTTTCTATAAAAAGCCTGTGTGGACTGAGTGGAATAGATACTAAATGCCCTTTTTAGGCTTTGGCTTGTGATTTACATCTTTCACATTGATAAATTGCAGATTGGGCCTCTTTTAATGAGAAAGCTACTCCATATTCTTGGGCTCATAATATAATGGTGGTGGAATTTCCATGTCCAGTTAAGTGGTAGATGCACTCAGCAGAAGAAGCAGACATGGGAAGTTCAGCTATTTCATGGGTGTCATAGAAGTTAAGTTCATTGTACTCATCCTCCAGGTGGGGATCACCTCTGCTTCTCTCCAAGGAGGATCAACAACCTCATTGTGGGTGAAAAACAAATAAATGCCTCCTAGATTGGCTAAATCATTCCAGTGGCGTCTGTCTTATTCAGGCCCTCTCCAAGTGCATCAACATGGGTAACGTAGATGGTGTACTTCCACATGGCCAATTGTTTCTAAAAGTCCCTTCCCCACTTGGAGGAATCTTTGACTTTCCAATCACCTTCTATCCACAAATGTGACCAGATTGCTAAGCCACTGACAATGCCCCATGATTCAGTAACAGTGGATGACAGGATCTAAAGTGTTCCAGGGCTAAGAGGACCACTAACATTTAAGCCCATTGGATACTTTATTTGGTGCCAGAGTTAAGGAAAACAGCATCTGGTTCCCAGTGGACACTGGGTGGTTTCAGTTTGACTGATTCATCAATGAATAAGTGCTGAACATCTGGTTGGTCATCCTTGACTTTTGGGCCACAAGATTCCAATGCAGAGTGGAAATAACCCTCATCTGGTGATGCAAATTAAATAACTATGAAAAGGGTTTCCACCACCCTCTCTTAGAAGCATTTAACACCCTGGAGGCCCATGCAAGTGTGATCTTAAATATACCACTTCCATTTGATAATACTCTTTTTGGGGGCACTGCTTGGGTGAGTATTCTCATTACCCAGGATCTAGAACATGATGGGGATTTCTGGCTTCAGAAGTATCTCAGAGATCTCAGTAATTGTTTCTAATTCCACCAAAGACAAATGGCACATTATAAGTTACCTATCAAATGGGAAGTCAGGCTGGACTACATCTGGGAACATCATTGCCCAAAGACCCAAGTCTATGAATTCTTGTTCTCCCTCTGTCCCCCACAAGGATGTGTCATTGTGGGTCTGGGTGGAAGAAACCTAGCTCAATAGAGATACAGGCTTTAAAAGTCCTAAAGCAGGTCGGCTTAAAGAGCCAATTTTCCCTGTTGTAAGGCAGTCTCTCTATTCCCCAGTGGAAATTATCTGCTTTTTGAGTCACTCACTAGAGGGTTGTAAGGAGATATCAAGATGAAGAATATTCTGGCACCAATATGCAAATAGCACAGCGCTAGTACTGCAGGTACAAAAGCGCTACTTCTCATTCAATACCAATAGTCTATAGTCAGCTGCCATGCTCCATTTGTCTTTTTCGCTAGCCACTCTGACTATTATAGGCAGAGATGGTAGAGAGCAGGACACAGATAGAAGGTCCTTTATGAGTTCAGTAATGCCATTTTACCCATCAGGGAGGAAGTAATAACACTGTTGGACAATGCAGGGAGGAGATGGGAGCACTTAGGTTTAGGGAATGGATTCTGAATATGACAACAAATCAAAAGCAATGAAAGAAAACTATAAAATTGGACTTCATCAATATTTAATACTTTTGTGCAATAAAATATTATCAAGAAATCAAAAAGACAATTCAGGCAATGGGAGAAAATATTGGAAAATTATACATTTGATAAAGGTCTTGTACCCAGAATATATTAAAAATTTCTTACAAATCAACACCAAAAGGCAAATGAGCCAAATAAAAGTGGGCAACGAATTTGAAACTACATTATCCAAATAATATGTACAAATGGTCAAGTACGTGCAAAGTTGCTCAATATCACTAGGCACAGAGAAATGCAAATCAAAAGTACCACTTCTCTCCCATGAAAATGGCTAAATTTTATTTAAAAAATGAGAAAATAACAAATGTTTGCATGGATGTGGAAAATTAGAACCCTTATACCTGTGGTGAGAATGTAAAATTGTTCACTCACTGTGGAAAATAGTTTGTAAGTTCCTCAAAAATATAAACATAAAGTGACTTCCATTTGACCAACAAAATGGAGGGAAATACTCCAGGGTTCCATTCTCCATAGAATACTGTACAACTACCAAAAACTGACAGTGCAATCTTTCTTAGAGCTCTAGGAAAATGATTGCAAAAACTGCCTGAGTACTGAATCAAGAAAAACACTATATATAATTACAGGGGACTCTTGCTGCTGCTTTCCAGTTTTAGTTTTGACCCTGAAATCTGAGCTACCATCCATAAACCATGTTTCTGTGTAGGCAGATTCCCCTACTGATCATAGAGAAGGCTTCAATCAGCTAGAGGGTTAGATAACTCCATAGGGGCTGTAATATAGAGCTTAAAGACAGAGAGGTCAAAGGTATGACTTTGCCTGGATTTCTCCTATCACATGCACATAAACTTGAATTTCTGTTGAATCAGGAGACTCATCTGTTCATTTTATGCTGGAAGTATTATGATTTAACCCTGAATATATTGGTATTCCTGGTTTGAAAATAATGTTATATCCTTCAGTAATACAGGCAGTTTCAAATAAAATCCAACAAGAAACAATTGTGTTTCCAATGATGTGAAATTTTAAATGGGTTGTTATGCAAGGTTCCATGTTCAAAAGTCCAATGGTCACAGCTTGGTGAAAATTCCAGCATCACTTTCAGAGGCTGTTGTTAAGAAAAGGACAATTTTTATCATGATGCTTTTTATAAGAACACAGGAGTATCTTCATGAAGACTTCCAGAAGAGTTTCTTTCTTGTTTTATTGGCTAGAATTGCATCACAAACCAATCTTTACATCAATCAAGGGAAGGAAAATAGCGAAGTCATAATTGGTTTCTACTAATTCACATTGAATCCATATTCACAACTGTATCCCTAAAATACATGATCACCTGACACCAGAACAAAATAGTGTTCTGATAGAAAGAAGACATGTGAGCAATTAACAGTGTCTGCCACATCCAGTATGCTTCTATTGATTACCCTATTTCTATTCTATCCTATATGTTTAACCTCTCTCTCTCCCCTCTCACCACTGCTAGTTTCCTTTTTCTGACTTTTAAACATGGTCAGTTTTCTCCCATAGCAAAAAATATTCACCCTCAAACTTTTGTCTCTCATTTAGTGATTAAATTGATCCTTATAAGAATCCTATTTTTTACAACATTTTATTTTGCAGAAGAGGAAATTGAGGCACAGAGAAGTTGGTTGAGTAGCCTAAGATCTTGCAAATGGACCAGGATTCAATAAATAACCATCAGTGAAGTAGTAGTGGATAAGTCCACCTTGAATACCTTTTTCTAAATTCAATTTCAGAAACATTTTCCAACTATATTTATGCACTCACTGGATGATTTCTATTGCTATCCTTGGTATTCCTCCCATTCACCTTGTTTTTTCTAAGGCTGCATTACAAGCTCAGACAAGTTAAATGATATGCACATTGTCATATGATTAGTAAGTAGAAGATTTGGGAAACAAATCCAGATTCATTTCTTTGGTGATGCTGGGTATTGAATTGGGCGCCCAACAATATTTATGTTCTTTATCTTCATCCATATACTGAGCAGTAGAGAACCCAATTGTAAAGAGTATCTTTGAATTTGTTCAGGTGAGTCAGGATGTGAATTCATTTGTGAACACTATCTTTGAAGAAACTATATAGATGTGGAAAAAGTGAATGAGAACAAGCCATAATCCCCATGACAGTAAGACTTATTAAGTGAGGAAATTTGGAACTTATCAGAGATGCTAGAGTCAGAGAAAGCCACAGGAATTTACCAAGGCCATCACCATGTGACAGAGGGCTGTCATGTGGTTACCAATTCAAAGAGAGAAAATGACCTTGCTGACATCTTGATTTTTTATTTCCAATAAATGTTTATTGTTTAAGATAACCCACTGTGTTGTATTTGTCACTGAAACATGAGCAAATTGACAGGTTTATAATTTCTTTAGACAATTACCATATTCTTTTAATGTAAAAGATGTCCCTGTTCCTAAATCTGGACTTCAATAGATTTCCCTTCCACCAAGCAGGCACCAAGAAATTCCTAGAATCAAACTTTGCTGCATGGTTCTTGGGCATGTCCTCCAGATGGGTCAGGAGGTAGTAAAAGAAGCTAAAAATGTTCTCTTTTCTCTATCTTTTATTTCCTGTGCATTTGCCATATATGGAGTCTGTCTGAGGAGTAAGGCCTGCCTGCCACTGTTGGTCGAACCAGGAGCTAATATGAGTCAGGAATTCTCTTGCATCACATCCAGTGGGTAAGATAAATCACTGCTCCTGTGTCTAATGAAATAAATTAACATAATGATTAGAACTCAGGCTTAGAAATCATCAGTCTTTTTTGAAAACTAAGTTTTACTAATCATTAGCCTTTAGATCTCATTTCTGTACAGAAGATGTATTTTCTGTTGTATTTTCTGTACAGAAGATGACAACAGCCAATAATGAGGTTTTACTCCACATCAGACAACATTCTAAGGACATTTCATGTATTATCTAATAAAACCCCATGGTTGTCCTTGAGGTAGGTACCTTATCACCATTTTTATACAGATGTAAAAACTGAGACATCAGAGGGTGAGAAATTTTCCCAAGTTCATGTAGTAAGTAGAAAAGAAAACCTTAGGAGATTAGTTTGCTATACTTTAAAGCTCCTGCCCTTGGAAATATTCAGATTTTTAATATTAGACAGCAGTATCTGCCTGCAGATGACTATCTTCCATGCATCAACTGTAGAATAGCAGTTTTGCATTTTCCTAGTTTCTTTTTCACATGCTTAGTCCTCTCATTGTCTCTTTGAGACAAGTATTACTGCAATTGTTTTATAGGCTCTGATTAGTTCATACACCCATTCTCCCAACACTAACATTTGATGCTTTATGTCCCAGACTTTAAAATAACTTCTAAACTACTGCCTTAGAGAGTCTGCTTACCTTGCCTAAGTGGATCTCCCCCTATCCTCCCACCAAGTTCACATATTCTAATGCCAAAAGAGAGAATAGGATGAACTGGTTTGGCTGCCATCTTGCTGAAGCTCATAATTTCTAATCCTTTGGGAACTGAAAGTTCAGAACATTCAACTAGCTGTGCTTATGAAGCATCCATTTAAATATATGCTTAAATAATATGTGAACATGTTAATAAGGACAGACTCTGGGGATACATGAGCCTGGAACATCAAATAAGCATAATCAGCCACAAATATCAGATGCTGTTGTTTCTGAGTTTCCAAGCCATGTGGATCCAGGGTCCCAATGACCAAATGAACTCTCTCCAGGCTGAGCACAGACTTTCATATGAAAAGGCTTAAAAGAGCTGAATTCAGGACTGTCCTCCAGGACAACTGCATTTGCTGTTGCATTCATGATGCTGGCAATCTATAATTTTTCTGATTTAAAATGGTTTTCTATTTTCAGCATTTTAAATCTTGTTCAAACTATTCTCAAGTGGCTTTTATAGAACACTTCATATTGTCACTAAAGAGCAAAAGAGCAAATGTGCCTGAAAGGAGACTTCCAGAGAGATGTCCTCCAAAAGGTTAGGTTTTTCACCATCAGTTTCCAATGAATCATAAATGTTAGGTAGTTACTAACTAAAGATATTCGTTATCTGAGCTGGGATGCTTGTGGCCCACATTCACAGGATTTTGTGAGCCTATAAAGGAAAAAGAAACTCTGTTCAGGACCTCAGATTTACTTAGGAATTCTTCTTAATTAATTTTGAGTCACTAATTGAGGGAAATGGATATTTTATTTAAGGTAAAAATGAATGAAGTTGCAAAAGAGCAGTTAGTGATTGCTATCTCTAAAGAAAGTGTTCTCTGCAGATAAGATGTCTTGTCATAGATTGAGCCTGTTACATGCTTAAATGTATTCATAGAGGTAGGTATGACCAGTGACTTCTTTTTTGGTATTTTTCTGTAAAGGTAACACAAGGGTTTTGGTTTATAGGTAAGTTGGATTTAAATATATGTTTCTATTATCACGTCTTTTTGAAAAATGACTGGTATACCCAATATACTCAGGAAAACACTCATTTGAAATATTACAGAGCCAGACCATAGATCAAGAATTAAATATTTTATTTAATCATTTTCCTGATAATAAAGGCAATATGTTCTTTTTAAAGGAACTGGATTGCAAAATTGATTTTTAAAAAGAACATAAAATTGTTACCACATCAATAATTCTTACAATCACTTTGATGCCTACCTCGTATTTCATAACTATACATCATAGTTCTTAAATCTGTTCCCCTTTATGTAGACATTTTAGTGATCTTCACATTTTCAATTGTGAAAAATATATTGTGAAATACAACCTGCATGCATAAGTTTTGCCAATAAATTTTTATTTCAAATAGATTCCTAAGAGTAAAGAGTATTGGACCATGAATATAACTAATTTCAATATACTTTTTATACAAAGTCACCTTTAATTCCAGAATATTAAATACCAAAACACACTCACCAGCACTGGATAATAGAGTTCCTATACATCTTTAATTTGCCAGTAAAAATTATTTCACATTTTAAATTGCTTTTTGCAAATGTGTTTCAAGTTTGTTCACTGCCTTACTGTATTTGAATCTATCAGTTTTAAGGTATGTTTTATAATGGCATTTTTGCATAATGTGCCACTCCTATTCAGAAGTAAGTTACATATTTATGTATTTGTCTGTTTTTGAGTGGGTCAATTCTTTAAGTTTTAAATACATGCATTTATTTTTTGCTTTTTTCCTTTTATTTGGTAATTAAATAAAGAGAAGACTTATTTTAGTTTGGGACATTTCTTTTCTCTTTTTTAATTAATTAGAGAAGTAGGTTTAATGGAAAATCATGCAAAAAATATAAACTTCCTATATAACCAATTCTTATGATCAAAACCTTGCATTAGTGTGGTACACTTTTTCTTAACAGATCAGCATTATTATTATAATTGTGCTATTAACTATACTCCATAGTTTATAGTAGGGTTCATTGTTTTTGAGTTACAGTCCTATGTTTTATTATAAATTTTTATTCTACTAACATATACTAGCTAAACTTTGTTTTGATAAATCCTAACAATGGCTGGAAAAACTTTTGCTACTGACACTGAAATATACCTAATATTTTAAAAATATTCTTTATACTAATATCTTTGGGGAATTTGATCTTACCTCCTACTTACAGAACTTTTTTTATATTCATTGTTTTTAAGAGTGTCTTTAATAACCAATAGGCTTTTGAATTAATTTAGTAAGTCTAATATTTTTTTGTTGCCTGACACATTGATTTCTACATTCCAATGTTTTCTTAATATGTTTTCTTCAACTGTCTTGAGATGAGAAATTATTTCGTTTATATTCACTTATAGTTCATTTATTTTTCTCTTAATATTAGAATAAGAAATCTTTCAACCACAAGATTTAGGATATGTGGTCTTCTCCATTTTGGATATTATGATAATAATTTGGAGGTAAATGGAAAATTTGCCATTAGGATACAGCATTGATGTAAGTAATAATAATGTTCATCTATTTCTTTATGCTTTTTGTTATTTATCCTAAGTTATATATGAAACAATTGGGGATCAATGAGACCATGGTCCATATGTAACATCACGATGCTACTTAACAGCGAAAAGAAATTATAAATATAATCTGTTTATCCAAAAAAATATGCTTTGAACAATAAATACGGTGCATTTATGTCCTCATATTAAAATATCTCTTTGCTGAACAGGTCCAGAGAATGTGTTATAACCTTCCTTAAATGGACACTTTAAATTTATTATGACAGAGATTTCCCAAACAGTAAATTCTAAAGTTATAAATAATTTTGGGGAATATTGCATTGCATCAGCCTGTTTGTTTTATACTCTTCAATATATCATTCTTGGAGAGTTGTTTGATAAAGAACCTATGTAAAAAATTACAAAATCTAAGTAATTTTGTAGCAGTGACGCATGAGCTCAGAAACCTAACTGCCACTGGGTTTGTTTCTGCAGCTTTAAGTATTCACCCAGTTCTGTTGAGTTTAATGTGGGACTATACGATACATAATTTCAAATTGCACTTACCTGATGTTTGATATTTACCTTGAAACAAGTTAAACCTAGCAAGGACAAGAAGCTCTGCAGCTTAGAAAACCATCAACCTGAATAACTAGAAAACAACAAAGGAAGGTAGATACTCATATAATCAACCTTCTGTTCCTCCTCAAAGGTACTATTTATACTCTTGGTTTTCTATTTAAAAAAATAATGTGGAACTGATTGGGAAAGGATTCAGCTATGAATGATTGCAAGAAAGATGCCTGGATTTCCATCATTTTTTTCTGGAGATATATTATTTTCTCCACCAAAATTTATCTAACAACTTTGCAATCCCTCTGTTATTTGCAGACAAATCAATTATCCAAATACAAAACTGGAATCATGGAGCCATGAACAATGTGACAGAAATAATCCTGCTCAGAATGGTGCAGAATGCAGATTTTCAGAAACTCTTGGTTGTCATGTTTACACTCATCTACTTTGTCACATTGACAGGGAACCTGTTCATAGCTGTGAACATCATCACCAGCCAAACCCTGGGCTCCCCCATGTAATTTTTCCTGTTATTTTTGTCCTTCATAGCTGGCTCCTACTATTCAATTACAGCCCCCACAATGGTATTTGTCTTCTTGCTGAGAAAAAAAAACACATCTCCTTCATTGGATGCATGACACAGGTCTTTGTGGAATATTTTCTTGTGGGATGTGAGGTCATCCTGCTCACGATTATGGCCTATGACTGCTATGTGGCCATCTGCAGGCCCCTGCACTACATGATCACAATGAACAGGACCACATGCATTAATGGGCATGAACTCAGGGAGAGGAGAATCAACAGGGGAAATCCCAGGTTGGCCTATAATGGCCATGTGGGGAGGGGTGGCTGCCATCCTAGATGAGTGGTGACCATGAAGAGAATATGGGGTTGCCCACTTGCTTTTCTGTTGTGAAACTCTGTGTGAGTACAGGGATGCCCCAAAGACACTGGTAGGAGTAGAGCGTGTGCTGCAAGAACAGAACATATTGAAGTTTAGTATATAGCAGTCACTGCCACCCAGCAGTGGGCTGGCCATTGTTATGGGTCGTACAGTTAGCTACAGCAGATTGTCTGGAGAAAGACAAAGAAATCTGCCATTTAAGGGAAGAGGAATGGGAGGTGGAAGAAAATACTGATTCAGATGTAGCAAGTATAAAAGAAGAATCTTTAAAACTTAATGTTTGAACACTTCTGCAAAGGAAGGCTAAACCACAGATACAACATCTTGCGTAAGCAGGACTGTTAAGCACAGCACCTGTCAGTGAAACCATGCCTGTAAGAGAATATTCTGGTGGACAGTTAACTGAGATAAGGAAAACATTTTGGCAGCAATGCTGCAAACTCCTTGCCACCTGGATGGTATAACTGGGGGCTAGTGGGGGCTGATGGAAATAGTTCAAATGCTAGAAAAGTGGGAAAATTTATCAACATTAATGTTACTAATAAAATAGTTTAATTGCTTAGTTAATAAATGAAAGTGTTTAATTTATTTTGAAGGAAAAAACTTACTAGAAACTGTAACTAAGAGTTAAGATTACTATATAGATAATTTTATATTATAAAACAGCAAAAAGATAATATCTGAAATCACTATAACTGGGTAGATATAGCCTAGACCTACAGTTGTGATGGCAGTCTTAGACTAATTTATCTTTGTTTATGGTTGCTTCAGGTATAGCCTCACCCTTTTGCATGCTTATTATAGTAATGGTAATTCTCAACTGAACTTAACCTTTACTTATGTTTATGTCAGGACTGGCCTCCACCTTTGTAATGGTATATACTGGAAGAAATTTGCTCATGTGAGGCCTGTCAAAGTTGAAATGAGAAACGAGCAAAGCTCTGAAGTGAAGGAAACTGACAGATTGTATTTTAAAGCATTGGGAATATTTTGGTATAAGCCAAGAACTAAAAAAAATGCAATTCTTGTGCAAAACTATGTAGTCACAGTGTGGATTAGAATAATCAGAAATAGCCTATGAAGAGAACTTTTTAATATAATGTTATTTTACAGTTAAACTTATTTTGTAAGAGAGTGAAAATTACAAGTAATATTAGTGAGTTGTGTTTTCATGTCTAACTCTCTATTTGTCTCTGAATCATAGTTTCTTCTGTAATTCACCAGTTGTCACATTTGTGTAAATAACAGAAAATGTCCATGATAGATATGAAATGATCTTTTCTTAGTTATGATTAAAACAAATTAAACAATTGTAATATATTCCAGAACCTGGCAATCAGTATGCATTTAAGATTATTCACAATTTAATAATTTAATTTTATTAAAGGAAAAAGAGGTTTTAACCTCCTGGTGAAGAAGGAAGAAAAAAGAACCTCTCTCATATAAACTATAATTGTTCCAATTTTATTTACCTTGGATGTGCTTTCCATAAGCTTATAGAATATCAATTAAATAAATTATCCATTATATGTTTTAAATCATTAAGATGATGAAAATTGTAAGATTTGGGGTAATGAAATTATTATAAACCTCTTTAAAAATTGTTTTGCTTAAATTGAAATGAATAGTTTTTTTTTTTTTAATCTTCACAAAACAGAATGAGGGATATAAGGCGTAAATGGATACAGAATGAAGTAAAAGGTTTGTGGATGTGACTTCATAGTCAATGCTGACTAAAATTTGATAAGTTTGTTTCAAGGAATGTGTTTTGTCCTAAGACAAGATGGCTGGGTTTCATAAAGTCAGGGTGGAAAAATGTAAGACAAGACTTGAATGAATTTAGAAACTTGTAGAAGTTAGCATTAAGTAAGGAAATGTGTTTTATAATGGTGAAATTTGTCTTGAGATGAAGTAACTATAGTCTATGTGGTTATGTATTGTAGCAGTTTGATATTGTTTATGAATTCCAAAAATTGATATTGGATTATGTTTGTGAACTGGTCTTTTCCTCTGGGCATATTAGATTGGATTGGATTCAGAAGTTTCACTTTTATTTGATTAAATAATGATTAAGACTTTGATTGAGTCATGTCAGTAGAAAATTGAGTCCTCACTCCCTTGGTGGCGACTCACAGAGAAATTGACAAGGCAGAAGACAAAGGTAGAGTTTTGAGCTGGAGCCCTGGGAAGTAAACACATAGAGAAACAGATACATGAGGAAAGAAAGAGGGCTCCATTACACATGGCAGAGGCCCTGGGAAAAGGTAAGCCATTCACCTGACAGTCTACAGCTGACCTTGTAGAGAGAGCAGAGCAGCTGAGTACAGAGAGGAATGAGCCCCAGGAGAGAGATGAGACTTATTCCAGCCAACAGCTGATATTGGAAGAAGCTGGGTACAAAGAGCCAAGAGTGGAGGAGGGAGCCTGAATCCTTGCAAACATGACAGCAATCTTTCTCCAACACATGGCAACAGACTTTAGTGAAACAATTAACTTATGCTTTATGGCCTGGTAACTGTAGCTTTTACCCCAAATAAATATACCCTTTATAAAAGCCACCAGATTTCTGGTACTTTGCATCAGCACCCCTTTGTCTGACTAATACATGTATTAGAAGTTTGCAAAAGCATTTCCTAAACTGAAATATTTAAACGGATAATTCCAGGGAGTCATTATTAAGTAGAAACCTGAATTGATATCTATAGCAAAAAGTAAGTTATGGTTAATTATAAGAAGTTTGTAAAACATCTTCTAAACTCTAAAGTATTTAAATGGCTAATTCCAGAAAGCCATTATTAAATAGAAACCTAAAATGATATTGATAACAAAAAGTAAATTCATAACAGGGAAACATGTCAGAGGCCACCTCAAACTCAATATTAAATGGATGGTAGGAGGAAGATTATCTTGATTCTATTGGGATTTTAGGTTTTCCTAAAATCATGGAAAGAGTTTTTTCTATACTACTAAAGTAAAATAACTGTTAATTAATGTAATCATGGTAAAAGTATAGAAGTAAAATGTGTACTTCCAATGCAGTTCATTTAATATGTTATAAACTGCATTGGAAGTATTTAGAAAGTGTATAAAAATTAAAAGAGATAGACTTCAGCATTGTCAAATTCTCTTGTGCACGCAAACCAGGCCCCCAGTAGCCTGCATGGTGCCTCTTCTTTTGAATTATTGTCTAGGTCAGTCACTACAACCCCTAAAACAATAAAAGTATCTATCACATCTCAGGACTTACTCTTAAGTGGATGGAGAGTATGTTGCAGTTTTTGACTCCTAAGGCAGACAGTATGGTTCAATATAACCAGATGTACAATGGGCATTTCCTCCAAACAGGCTCTATTTCATAGTGCTATAGGGCACTATGCATCATGTAGGTGAATATGTGGAAATGGATAGAGTTCAATGTTAACACATTATAATAAGTATAACTAAAACTGTTGATTTATAAATGTGATTGTGGCTGAAAGAGGTAGTCTAAGGTGGTAAATGTTAATTGAAAGACAGTTAGAGTTCAATTTAGGGACTTATAATGTAGTGATTTTGGTGCTAGATGAGTATTATGGTTAATAATGCAAATACAAGTATGTTCCTCTATTTCAAGGTGTTAAGAATATGGTCGTACACTGTGTATTAGTCAGGGTTCTCTTGGAAAACAGAATCAACAGGGGATATCTGTAAATAATATGAGATTTTATAAGAGTCTCTCACGTGACCGTGAGGATGCACAAGTCCAGGTTCCACAGGCAGGCAGCAAGCCAAGGGCTCAAATGGAAGTCCTATGAAAGGTCCTTAATGGGAGAAGTTTGCTGTCCAAAGACAAGCTGGGAAATTCTCTCGGAATGTTGAAATCACTTCCCCTTTTACAGCATTCAATTGATTGGATAAAAGTGTCACTCATTGCTGATGCAATCTCCCTGATTGATGCAGATGTAATCAGCCATCCATGCAGTAAACTCACTGGTGATTGAAGTCCATAAATGCTCTTGTATTACAATTAGCCCTGTGCTTGCTGGACCTAACACCTGGACACAATTACCTGGCCAAGTTGACACTTTAGCCTAACAATCACAGGAAGTATCTTTCTTTATACCTCTCCTAGCTGTCCTAGGCATAACCACTGCTGTGGCAACTGGGGGTGGCAATTTATACTAAACCTAGCAGGTCTTCCACAATGTCTCCCTCTAGTTAACTGTATCTTCAAAATTCTAACTAAGTTTAATTCTTCCAGAATCAATGCCTTCCAGAATAAAGTATTAATCATGTGGGAATTTCAACCAGTTCCAATTATGGTGCCAGATCAACCTTCCCTCAACCTCAAAAGAATTGCCAGAGAGTTTCACACCCTGTCAGTCAGGGAACACTGCCCTTAACCAACAAGAAGCAGATACAGAAAAATGATCATTGAATTTCAGGACCCCCTTAAGAATAAGGGTAACCCTCTGAGGGAGGAGTTGAGGCAAGTTAGTATAGGAAAAAGGGGAGGTAGCTGGTCAGAAAAACCATTAAATACCCTGGTCATGAGGTGCAGTTTGACTATCCTGGACTAAAAAGAAGTACTGGATAATTCTAAACAGAAAAGCCTCCCCATTGGTTCTCTGACAGCTGACAGGAGAAGGTAGAAAGGCACCCAATCAAGGTTACAAATAGCTGGGACCTCTATATGTGTATATATGTACCCTCCTTATAACTAAACTAGCTTTTGGTGTCACTGTAGAAAACTCAGAGAAATTAGAAGGGGAAAATATATGGTATTGGAAGTCTTTTCATAGGACTCCCCTATCTGGTACTTTGTTATTTACTAATGGAAATGTTGCCTGTATACTGTTGGACCAGCATGAACTGCCCCCTATTGTTTCCCATAAACATCTTTCTTTTCACCCATTGTGGCCTAACCAGTATCTTTCTACACTAAGTTTTGGCAGTAACCCATGCCCACAATTGAACCCAATGTTGGATTTGCAGAGACTTACCATGCTTGGGTGCTACTGGCATTCCTTGGACCATAACTCCTGCAAATTTGATATTGTGGAACACCTTGCTAGCATGGCAGAATAAGATCAGCTGACAAGTTTGGAACAAGATCTTCTCATTTAAGACTGAGAATCAGCTGCCATCTTTCAATGAGATTCATAATTACAGTTTTTCCCTTGACAGGTGAATAAAAGCTGAGGCCTTTATTAGGATATGCTGTATATAATGGTTTAGAATGGTTAATGGCCGAACCTGTTGCTCTAGATTGCTTCATCCCTGTCTGCATGGAACGTCAAGAGGGAATCTGTGATGTGGGATGGTTACACCCTGCATTGGGTAATTTTACTATCAAAACTAGATGTAGAGTAAAGCATGCCCCCTGGTGGTTCTACCCATTGTCCATTTTTGTGCCAGGTAGAACTGCAATTGTGACTGAAAAACACATAACGGCATCAATCAATCACACTGTGCATGCCCTGAAAGACTCCAAATTAACAATTTCCTTACTAAATGAACAAACCACTCAGATATGAAAAGTAGTTTTACAAAGTAGAATGCTTTAGATATTCTTACTACATCACAAGGTAGGACTTTGCCTTCATTAATGTTCAATGTTGTGTATACAATCATACCTTGGTACTTGACTGCTTTGAAACTTGTTGAATTTTGTACTCAATGCATTTTGACATGGAAATTTTTCCCCAGTATTCATCATTTGGTGTTTGACATGCAGGCCAAAACTTGTTGGTGTTAGTTGCCTGGTGAATCGTTACCCTTTCCAGGTGAAATAAAGTTTCACACATTAGTCACATGGTAGCTCTTGCCCTGTGTAAATCCCATTGCCATCTTACCTTAGCTTTTGTGGTCATTTTGTGAATCTTTGTATTTTTTTTCTCATTTTGAGTCCTAAGAAAATGAACAATGATAGCACTGAGTAGAAAAGAAAATTACTCTTCACCACTGCTGAGCAAATAAAAGAAATAGTAGGTAAATATGAGAGCATATTTGCATTTCTGATCTTGCTAAGAAATATGATTTGGCTAGAACAATGGTATCCACAATCATTAAGAATAAAGTAGTGATAAAAAAGGCTAATGTAAAAATAGTTAAAGCAATTACAAAGCAGCATAACCAAACACTTGAGGAAGTTGAAAATCTGTTATTAATTTGGGTAAATGAGAAGAAGTTAGCAGTCAACCGTGTATCAGAAGACCTGATCTGTGAAAAAGCAAAAGGGATTCATGCTTCTCTTTTGAAAAATAAACTGGAACCAAATTCTGAGAGTGCTCAAATTTTTAAGGCCAGCCACAGCTGTTTTGATAATTTTAAAAAGAAAACCAGCATCCATAGTTTTGTGAGGCATGGTGAGGCAGTGAGAGCTGATAAAAAGGCTGTTGATGAATTTGTCAGTGAATTTCAAGACTACATAGAACCTGAAGGTTTTATTACCCACCAAGTTTTTAACTGTGATGAGGCGGATTTTGGGGAAAAATGCTGATTAGAACCTACATCATAAAAGAAAACATAGCATTACTAGGCCAGAATTTGTGGCCAGAAATTGTGACTCAGAGATACTTCAAAGTGTTTGAGGCTAACCCAAACCTGCAGGTTCAGAGGATACAGTTGTGAAGGATACTGTATCTTTGGGCCAATCCATGGGTCTGGAGGTCAATGCTGCTGCTGATGAGGAGTTAGTGGAGGAACATCATGAAGAGCTCAGCCTAGAGGAGCTACAGGAACTACAGAAGGAGCATCAACAACATGTGTCTGAAGAGACTTCTTCAAGTGAGGAGGACATAAGGGTGGATGTCCCCTGTTCCTTGATAAAAGAAATGTGTAGTAAATTTATAAAGTAAATTTAATACAGAATTTATTTGAATCAACATTTCAAAATCAACTTGATTAAGTGTCATGTTAAAAATGACTATTTCCATTAGGGAATAGGTTTCCAAATTGAATCTTATACAATGTGTCATTGATTGATGTGTGATGAATAAAATGTAATAACTTCCATTTAAAAAAAAAGAAATGTATGTAAAATGGGCAGAAGATCAAAACTTTGTGGAAAAGTACCATCTGAACAAAGCTCTGGCAAGCAGAAATGTGAATTTACTGAATGACCATACAATTTCACACTTTGAGGAATTCTGAAAAGAAGACAGAATTAATTCTCATTGGATCAGTTTTTAGTGAAGGTGGCAAAGAGTCTGTCAGAGCCTTTGTTGCACCTTGAAAAAAGGCAGAAAAGAGAAAGAACACATGAAGTGCAAGTGCCTGATGTTCTATTGGAGGGAGACTGTCCTTTCAAGCAACACTCCAGGTAACCTCTCCTCCTCACCACTCTCCTCCCACCATTCCATTAGGCCATAAACTCTTCTCAGTATAGGTAAATTGAAGATTTTACTTTACTAAGTATTTATTAAGTTTTAGGTTTATGTCTCATTTAAAGTAAATATATACAACACTATCTTTTACATATTGCCTTAAAAATGTGCATTGTTTTTGGTTTGGTAACACATTAAATTTATTTAAATTATGCTTTGGGGGAAAATTCTTTCATTTTCATTGTTTTTGGTACTTGTCACTCCTTCCTGAAACAATTAACAATGAGTAGGGAGGTACCACTGTATATTCCTGATCACCCCCATAATATTCTGTGGAATGTGGATGCAATGCTTGTCCTATGATCAATGAAGGCTGCTAAGGGGGAGTGGATTGTGGAGACCCAGGGCCCCCACTTCAAATCCTCAACACATAGCCACCTTCCTGACCCAGACATTAGTTAAAGATTAACAACTCTCCCCGGAGGGAAGAGAATTTATAGATTGTATCATAAGCTATAATCTTCCCAAAGCTGTAAACACCCTTGGTATGTGTTCTTCCTATGAACGTAGTGAAAACATGATCATATCCCATATGTATGCTTCATGTGACCTTAGCAGAAACTCTGTTATACCTATGGAATGTCTTGTTCTGAAACACTTTTATCACCCCTCATTTTCTCATCTCTTTGTGGAACATTATCTTCATTCTCTTACTGGCCACCATGGGAGAAGTTATCTTGTTTGTAATTCCCAAAAAACTATGCCTACATGCCAGATGCATTCTTTGGTTTCACGATTGCACCAACACATGCCCTTCAGAAGTTGAGTTAGAACACAAATTGTAACCCAATGTGTTTAAAAAGGACAATGTGACTTTGTCACTGTAGTGATGTTTGTTATACCAGGCTGAAATATTTAGGAGTCAGTGTGCTGTGATCTAGCTTCCATTTTCCCTCCTGAAGCAAGATTAGAAGTAATGAATTACCATGGCAAGATTAAGAGAACACAACCTGGATTACTGAATAACTCTACTACAAATGCCCTACGTGATATTTAACTTAACCTTGGATTTTTCCTGAACAAAAATAAAATTGTACAAGTCAAGTCACAGATATTTCAGGGTTTGTTTGTTACAACAGCAAAACACAGCTTTTTCTGACTAATGTGCTGCATATCTTTATCTTCACAAAGATTTATAAGTTAAGAGAACAGATTAGCATACACTTTCCTAATTTCCTATTTGATCCTCAAATAGTGTAGAATGAATAAATAACAATTCTTATAAATCAAGTTAAGTTAAACCTTTTTCTGTTTCTGTTGTAATACTTTACACTAACTGAAGTATTGAAATCAGAAATTTAAACACCGTCTTTTCTCCATTTTCCTAATTGTAAAGCAATTGCTGAAGAAAATTGTGTAATTGTACACTAGATGATGACAGGAGCAGTTATAAACTCATGTGTGACCTTAGTTTTCAATATTCCTTGGGCAAATTTTCTAGCTATTCTAGCCAGTCACTCTTCTACACATTTTTCTCAGCACATGTTCCAATTTTCACCTATTTCCTACCATCTTTATTCTGCAAATTTTCCTTTCAACTCAGAAGAAGCCTATATACCCTGTATTTGTCAGAACTGTAGGTACCATCTCAACCTTAATCATCCACATTAATAATTATATCTATAAAACTTTACATATTTATGCCTTCTACTACAAATGATGAAAACATGCAAAGTCCCCTACTTAATTTTAATATGTTTGCATATGTTTTACATATATCTGCTACCTGGCTCCTGCGTAATATTAGTTCTAGCTCCCATGATAATGCATGCTGAAATCATTAATGCATCCCAGTAGAACTACAGAAGAATTTTGCCCTAGAAAAAAAAATCATATAAGAGGGAAAAACAAAATTCAGTTGCATTCTTTTCTGTATGGAATCAACGATCATTCAGGTAGTGTTATTCTGTGACATTCCCAGAAATTCACAATAGGGATCACTCTTATCCTATCCCTACTGACATCCTCTTACAGGGACAGAACTCTAAGTAGTCAGATTGATAGAAGCCATGCCCTAGAGCCCTATATAAGTGAATAAGTGTTCTGCTGGGTTCCCAGGAGCTCTCACTTTTGCCTGAAAGAATATCCCTAAATGGTGGATCTTTCTGTGTGTCAGAATGATGCCATCCCTACTCATCATCATCTTCTTAAGTAGAGAATAAAACTGAATTCAGTGTGCCAACTGAATTGCACCAACAGAGCAATCCCTTGGAATATTGCATCCAAATCCTCATCAGATGTTGAGGGAGAGGAAATTGAAATGAAACGCTCCTCCCTACAGAGTTTGTGGTTTTCATCCTCTAGCTGTCTTTTGCAAGGAGACAGGGATAAGTGGGATTTTCTCAAGACTTCTGTATTAATAGACATAGTCTCTTTCTCTATGTTTGCAAGATTCTTCTTCTTTCGGGTATATGTAAACCCTATGCTATTCCTCCAAATAGATTATGGTTTACTGAATAGGAAACTGTCATAAAAATGTATTATATCCATTACTTTTAAATTGCTCATTAAGAGTGTGACAAATGCTGGAAACCCTGCTTCCTAAATCCTTCCAGATAACTACTAATTTCATTGACACAGTCTTCTAGGGTATATTGGTAGTGTTTATTTTAGTGTTAACAGTGAAATTATTATAAATAGATGTAAGTAATATGAGTAAAATCTTATATATTTTGCATGTAGTTATTATTTTTAGTAATCTTCATTCCTTTGTGCAGATCCTTACTTCCACCTAGCATTACTCTTCCTCTACTGGAAGAACTCCCTTTATTATATCTTGTACTTCAACTCTTCTGCTGATGTATTCATTTAAATTTGTGTCCTGAAAACATCTTTATTTCATATTTTTTGAAAGATTGCCCTCCTGCAGTATGTGTTTCAGAAACAACTTAAATATCTCCCTAATGAAAAATGGGTAAGGAAATTCTAATACATTCAAAAATTGTAGCACTTCCCAGCAGTAAAAAAGGAATAAACTACTGATACAAATAATCATATGGAGAAATTTCAAATGCATTATGCAAAGTGTAAGGGGCCAGGCTTAAATGACAAATAAACTCAATTTAAGCAACATTTGAAACAGGGAAAAATATAGGGATAGAGACCTCTAAAATTTTGCATGAACCTGGAAGTAGAGGAGGGCTTGATTACAAAGGATAGGGGAATATTTTCAGTGGATGAATCCATCTTTATCAGGATGGTGGTGATGATTACAAATATTATGTTTTTGCAAACCCACAGATCTGTACAATTAAAGGGATGAATTTAATACTGTTAACAGTATTGTATTTAAAAATTTTTGAACTCACAGATTCCCTACCTTTCAACATCAGAACTTTGGAAAATATAATAGAAGGCCAGATCCCATTTAAACAACAAAATCCAAAATAGTAAATATGCAGAGAAAAGTGCTAAATCCATAAAAGAAAAATGTAAAGCACCATTAAGATTATAAAAGAGGAATTCACTAAGTGAAAAAAGAACATTACATGTTCATGAATAGAAAGTCTTAATCCTGTATAATTATAAACCCTTCCTAAATAAATCTTCTTAAATCAATTTCATTGAAAACACTAAGTGGAATTTGTTTTTTTACCTAGTCTAGCTTATTTTAAATTTAATGTTAAAAATAAATATGCAAGAGCTGGCATAATTCTAAGAAAGAATAGTAATGAGTGTATATTGGGCTTATCAGATACCAAATAGCATTGTAGATAAAATCCAATGATAACATGTGTTAGATGGCCCATGAATGAGATCAATAAAACAGAAGAGAATATTAAATTAGATCTATACATGTGTGAAAATTTAGAATATTTTACAATTGTGATTTCAGTAATGGTGAAAAGTTATTAAGCAACTATTAAAAAACACAAACATTGAGAACAATTCTTATTCTACTTAACTGATCATCTTAAAATATATTTTGAACTTATCAAAAAATTTAAATATGAAATATAAAACAAATAATTACTTAAAAATTAAATGTTAAAAAATGTGGAAAAATAATTTGGTAAATGTAAACCCTGGAAAGTATTTCTAAGCATTTCTTAAGCCTTACACCCAAAGCAAAAGCAACAACAAAAAAGGGAGATAAATGGGACCTCCTCAAAATTGAACACTTTTGCACCTCAAAAGACTTTTTCAAAAGGGTGAAAAGCA
>JAQZBX010003820.1:53172-63432 GCA_029593785.1 Cabassous unicinctus
AAAAAAAAAAAAAACACATGAAAAATGTTCAACATCACTAGTAATTAAGGAATTACAAATCAAAACTACAATGAGATATATTTTCACACCATTTAGAATAGCCACTATTTAAAAGTACAAAAACTACAAGTTTTGGAGAGAATGTGGAGAGATAAGAATAATTATTCACTGTTGGTAGGAATGTAGAATGGTACAGCCACTACGAAGAATTGTTTTGCAGTTCCTAAGGAAGATGAAGATATACTTCCCATGTGAATGGGCAATACCACTACTAGGTATATACCCAGAAGAACTGAAAGTGGTGACACAAACAGACATCTGCACACTGATGTTCATAGTGGCATTATTCACAATTACCAAACAATGGAAACAACCCAGTTGTCTGTGAACTGACGAATGAATAAACAAACTGTGGTGACTAAATGCTATGGAACATTATGCAGCTGTAAGATGAAATGAAGTCATGAAGCATTTGGCAACATGGATGAATTTGGAGGATATTCTGTTGAGTGAAGCAAGCCAGATACAAAACAACAAATATTGTATGATAGTGTTAAATATATTGTGTAAACTCATGGAGTTAACAATTAGAATATAGGTCATGAGAAAATAGAATAAGGGTAAAAAATTGAAAACTGATGGTTATTCTAAAGAATTGGTGAAAGGTTGTTTGTAAATCTTTGGAAATGCATAGAAATGGTGAAAGCACATCATAGTGTTTGTAACTAGCAGATATATTAAATGGGTATGCAGTGGTTGAAAGAGAAAGTCTAAGGACATGTATATTATTAGAAGGAAACTGAAAAATGACATGGTGTAGCAGTTTGATATTGCTTATGAATTCCAAAAAGAGATATCGGATTATGTTTGAAAACTGGTCTGTTCCCCTGGGCATATTAGATTTCAGAGGTTTCACTTTTGCTTGATTAAATTGTGATTAGGCATTTGGGCCACATCAGTAGGACGTTGAGTCCCTGCCCCTTTAGTGGGTGGAAACTCAGAGAGAAAACCACATGGCAGAGGATGGAGGTTGGAGTTTTAATGTTGGAGACCCAGGAAGTAAATACACAGAGAAGCAGATACACAAGGAAAGAGAGAAGGCTCCATTAGACACAGCAGTGGCCCCAGGAAGAGAGACAAGCCAAACACCTGATAGTGTACAGCTGGCCTTCTGGAGAAAGCAGAGCTAAGCCTGGGGAGGAATGAGCCCAGGGAGATAGATGAGACTTATCCTAGCCTACAGCTGATATTGGAAGAAACTGGGAACACAGAGCCTTAAGAGGAAGACTGAAATTTTGCAGATGTTGGCAGCCATCTTGCTCCAAAACGTGGCAAAAGAGTTTCGTGAGGGTAGCGACTTATGCTTTAAGGCCTGTAACTGTAAGTTTCTACCTCAAATAAATACCCTTTATAAAAGCCAACAGATTTCTGGTACTTTGCATCAGCACTGTTTTGGCTGACTAATAGAGAACTTGGCACCAGAGAGTCGGGAAGTGCTTTTGCAATTACCAAAATGTTGGAATGTTTTTTTTTAAATGGGTAAGGGGCATTTTTTTTTTTGGAGGAATTGTGAGATGTTTAATAGAAAATGCATAGAGTGCTTTGAAGAGACTTTTTTATGATACCTTAGAAGTAAATGATGAAACTATTATTGGAAACTGGAGGAAAGGTGATCCATGTTTTAAAGTTGCAGAGAACTTAGCAAGATTGACTTCTGATGTTTTATGGAAGGCAGAATTTGGAAACGATGGTCCTGGGCATTTAGCTGAAGAACTTTCCACACAACTTGGAGAATGTGGCTTGACTTCTCCTTGAAGCTTATAGCACAATGCTTTATGAGAGAGATAACCTGAGGACTGAATTGTTGAGCACAAAGAAACCAGAAAACAATGCTGGAAATTCCAAGCCTCTGGAAATCAAACCCCCAGACAATAGTGTCCCATTTGAGGACCTAACTAAACTTCAAACTTCTAAATCAGGATTGAAAATGCAGTTATCTAGGAAAGACTTGTAGAAAGTCTTATTGTCTTATGGCTTGGATGCCTTCTTCCTGCATTCTAAACCAACAAACTTTTTGAGAGAACTATAGGAACAAAATTGCTGTCAGCCTGCATTAAAAGTTACATGGAAGGAAGAGATTGAAAGGGAAATAGCATCAAAAGAAAAACCATGAAAGCTGAGATATGGAAATAAGACATCTCCTTGTGCCAAGAGAGAAACCCCACCCATGTGTACAGAGAGGATAAGTTTACCTGGGCAGTTGAAGAAAGTGGATGTTTCTGCCCATCATTCAGGGATGTTTTGCTGCCCCAGGGTACAGCTGTTTGGAGCACATTCCCCAGGGATTATGGAGGTTAAGGTCGACACCCCATAGGTCTGAAAAGGATGTGCCTGTATCACATGGATTAGGGAAGGCTAGGTCACCAACTTTTGCTCTAAGTAGTTTGGGCCTATATGCCAAACTTTGGGAGGATGTTGTCTTCACTTCACTGTACTAGGGGACTTAAGACTTTGCCCTGGAGTTCAAGGAATATGTGGCTATCACCACAAGGTATTTGGAGGGTGAGGTCTGGAGCTTGGTTGTCACCCAGATGCTTGATGAGGTTGGAACCAAGAAAATGACCATTGGGCAAGTCTGTGGAAAGGGTGGGTCCTCATGAGGCCCCAGGGAGAAGAAACCATCATCTTGAGAATAACTCAAGTGGAAGGATACAAGATTAATATGCAAAAATCAGTAGTGTTTTAATATACTATTAATGAGGAGAAATACAGAAAAAAAATTTCATTTATAATAGTGACTAACAGAAGCAAATATTTAAGAATAAACTTAACCAGGACATAAAGAACCTGTATTCAGAAAACTGTGAAACATTGATAAAAGGAACGGAACTGAAGAAGACTTAAATAAATTGAAGGACATTCCATGTTCATGGACTAGAAAATTTAATATTGTTAAGATTTCAATCCCCCCCAAACTGTTTTACAGATTCAAAGCAATTTCAATAAAACTCCCAAAAGATTTTTTTTAAGAAATGTAAAAGCCAAATATCAATTTTATTTGGAAGGGTAAGGAGCCCTGAATAGCCAAAATGTCTTAAAAAAGAAAATTGAAGTTGAAGGACTCTCACTTCCTGATTTTAAAGCATATTGCTTAGCAATATTGGTAAAAACAGCATGATACTGGCTTTAAGATAGCTAGATTAACCAATGGAACCCAATAAAGAAATCAGAAATATAAACTCACACTATGGTGAAGTGATTTTTGGCAAGGCTTGTCAAGCCCACCCAGCTAGTCCAGAACAGTCTGTTCAACAAATGGGGCTGGGAGAAATTTCCAAAAGAAAGAAAGATGACCCCTATCTCACACTTTCTACAAAAATTAACTCAAAATGGATCAAAGACCCAAATATAAAAATGATGACCATAAATCTCTTAGAAGATAATGTAGAAAAACTTCTTCAAAATCTTGTAGTAGGCAGTATTTTTTTAAACCTTATACACAAAGCATGACGAATGAAAGAAAAAGATATATGAGACCTCCTCAAAATTAACCACTATTGTTCTTCAAAAAACTTTGCCAAGAAAGTAAAAAGGCAGTCTGATCATTTCGGAGAAAATATTTGGAAACTACACATCTGATGAGGGTTTGATATCAATATTGCATAAAGAAATTATACAACACAATGATAGAAAGACAAGTAACCCAATTCAAAAAGGGGGAAAGACTTGAATAGACATTCTCCAAAGAGGAAATCCAAATGGCCAGAAAGCACATGAAAAAAATGCTCAACATCACTAGTTATCAGGGAAATGCAAATCATAAATGCAATGAGATACAATTTCATACCTTATAGAATGGCCATTATTAAAAAAACAGATAACTACAAGTGCTGGGAAGGATGTAGAGAAACAGGAAAACTCCTTCACTGTTGGTGGAAGGTAGAATGGTGCAGCCTTTGTGGAAGACAGTTTGGTAGTACTTCAAGAAACTGAATATAGAAAGCTGTATAATCCAGCAATCCCATTACTATGAATATATTCAGAAGAATGTGAAGCAAGGACAGGAACCGACATTTACACACTGATGCTCATGCCAGCATTATTCACAATCGCTAAAACATGGTACAAGCCCAAGTGTCCATCAAACCATGAATGAATAAATAAAATGTGGTATATACCTACAATGGAATACTATTTAACTCTAAGAAGAAATTATATTAGGATGCATATGAAAACATGGATGAAACTAGAGGATATAATGGTGAGTGAATTGAGCCAGACACAAAAGGATAAATATTGTATGGCCTCACTAATATGAACTAATTATGATGAGTAAACACATGAAGTACAAGTCTAGAGTATAGGTTTCTAGAAAACAGAATGTGGGTTGAAAATGGGAGCTGATGCTCAATGTATGTAGCATTAATGTGAGGTTAATTGTGAAAGTGTGGAAATGAATAGAGTTGTGAGTAACACATTACAGTGACTATAACTAATACTACTGATTTATAAATGTGATTGTGGCTGAAAGGGATAGCCTGGACATAAGTGTCAATTAAAAGGAAGCTAGAGAATAATTTAGGGAATATATAATATAGTGATTTTGGTTGTGGATGATGATTGTGCTTAATAGTATAAATTTAAGAGTGCTCTTCATTTGTAGAGTGCTAAGAATATGGTGATACATGGGAAAATTACAACTAATGTAGTTTATGGATGCTAGTTAAGAGTAATATTGTAATATTTTGCAGCAATGGGAAGAAGATATTTTTTCAATACTAAGGGACAACAATGGGGGGCATACAGGGTTATGTGATTTTTCCTTTTGGAGTAATGAAAACCTTCTAAAATTGACTGATGTGATGGCAGCACAGTTCTGAAAATGAGAGCCACTGAATGTACATCTTTAATGGATTGCACAAAGCATGGGACTCTCTAACCCAGAGGATCCAGTGGTGGATGATGGACTGTGGTTAACAGGACAAATGAGAACGTTTTCTCATGAATGATAGCAAATATATAATACAAATATTTAATACTATTCCTAATATTTGGGTGGTTTGGAGGAAAATACACCAAATGTAACATATGGGCTATACTTAGCAGTAATAATGTGATGATGCTCTTTAATAGTTTGTAACAAACATTTCAGAACAATGCAAGGTGTTGGTGTTGGGGAGATGTATGGGAACCTTGTATGATGATATGCATGTTTTTTTTTAAATAAATTCATGGATTTTATTATAAACTTATTGTTTATATGTGCTCATGTATGAATGATATACGGCAATAAAATTTATTTTTTTAAAAAGTTACTGTGAGCAACACATCAGAAATACGTTGGCTTTTATAGTGGGAATTTATTTTAAAAATAAAGATAATGCACAGCTAATTAAAATCAGTGTAACACACTAGAAGTTTCATTCATTGTCATTAGTTATTATTCATTGACCTCCCAACTATATATGTGATACACCTTTCCAGTCGTAGTGATAAGACATTTCCATTGTAATGATAATAATAACTACTGTGGTTACTATTATTAATGATCTTATCCAGTAGCTATAATTATGGTAAACACTTTGAATGTAGGGAGCATGGATTTCTGTGTAAGGAAATGTGCCCTAATGTCAGAAGAATTTATTCATGGTTGATGATGCACTTATATACTAACTGATACATCTGTTCATTTTTCTTGTATCCTGCCACTTTGCTGAACTCATTTATTAATTCAACTAGCTTTGTAATGAATACTTCAGGATTTTCTAAGTACTGAATCATGTCATCTGCAAACAGTGGGAGTTTCACTTCTTCTTTTCCTATTGGGATGCCTGTAATTTATTTTTTCTTGTCTAATTGCCCTAGCTAGAACTTCTAGTAAAATATTGAATAAGAAAGGTGACAGTAGGCATGCTTGTCTTATTTCTGATTTTAGAGGGAAGGCTTTCAACCTTTCCCCGATGAGTATGATGTTGGCTGTGGGATTTTAATATACGCCTTTTATCATATTGAGGTATTTTCCTTCTATTCTTATCTGTTGAAGTGTTTTTATCACAGAACAATGCTGGATTTTGTCAGATGCTTTTTCTGCGTCGATTGAGATGATCATGTAGTTTTATTTCCTTCAATTTGTTAATATGGTTTATTACTTTGATTGATTTTCTTATGTTTAACCTGCCTTGATTACCAGGAATAAATCCTCATTGGTCTTTTGATACACTGTTGGATTCAACTTGCAAGTATTTTGTTGAGAATTTTTGCATCTATGTTCATTAGATAAATTGGTCTGTAATTTTTTTTTCTTGTAGTATCTTCATCTGGCTTTGGTATTAGGGTGATGTTGGCTTCATAAAATGTGATGGGTAATTTTTCCTTCTCTTCAATTTTTGGAAGAGTTTAAACACGATTAGTGTTAATTCTTTTCGAAATGCTTCATATAATTCACCTGTGAAGCCACATGGTCCTTGACTTTTCTTTGCTGGGATACTTTTAATAATGGGTTCAATCTCTTTAAATGTGATTGGATTGTTCAGTTTTTTTATTTCTTGTACCGTCAGTGTAGGTTGGTTGTGTATTTCTAGAAATTTGTATATTTCATCTAGGTTGTCTAGTTTGTTGGCATATACTTTCTCATAATATCATCTTATGATTCTTTTCATTTCTGTGGGGTCACTCATTATTTCCCTCTTTCATTTTTGAGTATATTCATTTGCATCTTCTCTTTTTTTCTTTATTAGTTAGCTAGGGTTTTTTCAATTTTACTGATCTTCTCAAAGCACCTGCTTTTGGTTTTGTTGATTTTCTCTACTTTTTTTGTTCTCAATTTCATTTATTTCTGCTCTAATATTTGTTATTTCTTTCCTTCTGCTTGCTTTGGGATTGATTTGCTGTTCTTTTTCTAGTTTTCACTACTTGTTCAGTTGAATCTTTGAGTTTAGCTCTTTCTTCTATCTTAATATAGGCATTTAGGGCTCTAAATTTCCCTCTCAACACAGTCTTTGCTATATCCCATAAGTTTTGATAAATTGTGTTGTTGTTTTCATCTGTCTCAGTATATTTACTGATTTCATTTGCAATTTTTTTGACCGACTGATTATCTAGGAGTGCGTTGTTCAGCCTCCACACATTTGCAAATTTACTTTTTTCCTGTCTATTATTGATTTCCAGTTTCATTCCGTTATAATCTGAGAAGGTGCTTTGTATAATTTCAATCTTTTTATATTTATTGAGAGCTGCATTGTGCCCTAACATGTGGTCTATCCTGGAGAAAGATTCATGGGCAGATGAGAAGAATGTATAACCCACTGATTTTGGATGCATTGTTCTGTATATGTCTGTTAGGTCTAACTCGCTTATCGTATTTTTCAAGCTCTCTGCTTCCTTGTTGATCTTCTTTCTAATTGTTCTATCTAATGATGTGGATGAGGTGTTGAAGTCCCCAATGATTATTGTAGAGATGTCTACTGTTCCCTTTTTCCCAGAGTTTGTTTCATGTATTTTGGGACACCCTGGTTATGTCCATAGATATTTATTACTGATATATTGTCCCTTTTATTAATATATAATGGTCTTCTATATTTCTTATACAGTTTTTGCATTTAAAGTCTGTTTTGTCTGATATTAGTATAATTTCCCCTGCTCTTTTCTGGTTACTATTTATGTGGAGTATCTTTTTCTAACCTTTCACTTTCAGCTGGTTTATATCCCTGGGTCTAAGGTGACTTTCTTGTAATCAGCATATGGATGGCTAATCTTTTTTTATCCATTCTGTCAGCCTGTACCTTTTGATTGGGGAGTTTAATCCATTCACATCATTGGTAATACTGTAAATGCACTATTTACATCTTCCATTTTATTCTTTGTTTTTCATTTGTCATATCATATTTTTGTCTGTCATTTTACTCTTCTGTTATCCTTTCTGCTTTTCTTTCCTCTACACTCTCCTCTGAGTCTGTCTATCCTGTCTTTTTCTTTCAGATTCTAAAGCTTCCATTAATATTTCCTGCAAAGGTGGATCCTTTTTTGCAAAGTCTCTTCATTTCTGTTTGTTTGTGAATATTTTATACTCGCCTTCACATTTGAAGGACAATTTTGCTTGATAAAGAATTCTTGGCTGGCAGTTTTTCTCTTTCATAAACTTAATTGTATCATACCACTATCTTTTTGTCTCCAAGATTTCTGAAGGGAAATCTGCACTAAGTCTTACTGGATGTCCCTTGTATGTGATGGTTTGCTTCTCCCTTGCTGCTCTGAGAATTTTCTTTTTATCTTTAACATTTGACATTCTAAGTAGTATGTATCTTGAAGTAGGTCTATTTGGATTTTTTCTAATTGGTGTATGAAATGCTTCTTCGACAATTAAGTTCATTTCTTTTGTGAGAGTTGGGAAATTTTCAGCTATTATTTCCTCAAGTACTCTTTGCTGCTCTTTTTCCCTTTTATTCTCTTTTTGGAACTCCCATGACATATATGTTGTTGTGTTTTGTGTTGTCATTCAACGTTCTGAGCTCTGCTCAATTTTTCCATTCTTTTCTCTCTTCAATTTTAGCTGTTGTCTTTGGTATTGCACATTCTTACTTCTATCATTTTGAGTCTGCTGTTGTATGCCTCTAATATGTTTTTTTATCTCACCTATTGTGTCTTTCATTCCCATGAGCTCTGTTACTTTTCTGTTCAGGATTTCAAATTCTTCTTTGCCCTCACTCAATGTCTTCTTGATGCCATTTATCTCTTTAACCATATTGTCTTTCAACTCATTAATTTGATTATGGAAAATTGTGTGCATCTTCCTGATTAGTTCTCTCAAATTCTGCATCCCTTCTGGGGCTTTGGTATATTCCTTTTCTTGGGCCATGTTTTCTATTTTCTTAATATGGCTTGTAATTTTTATTACTGACCTAGGCATCTGATTTGGAGGTAGTTTACTCGGATGCTCAATTTCTTTCTCTTTTGTAGGGATTTAGTGACAGGAGGCTGTGTGTTACCACTGCTCTTTGATTCTTGGTTTGGCCTGGATTGTTAAGATGGTCTGCTTCTTGCTAAAACCTGGGCACTGGACCCAGTTATTGGTTGTAGACATGCTTCCTAGGGCCTTTGGGAGGGAACCTATAGTGGCCGGAAAAAGCCTCTCCTACTTAATTTTCTCTCATGCACTTCCTTGGTCTACCAGGAGATGGCACTCTTTGGAAGCTATCATTCAATGCCTGGTCAGAGTATATTTGTTGCAACACATACGGGATCAATGTGATAGAGCTTCCTGTCTGGAAGCTAGGAGCTTTGTAATTCAAACTTTCTTTGAGACAGTTCTCCAGCCTTCTCTGGCAGCCTCTTCCTTTTTCCTGGGTCAGTCAGAAGTATTTCCACTCTCCTCTGAGTCCTCAACAATCAGTCCCTGTTTGTAGAGAAGGAGATTAGGAAGGACGTATATCTTTAGCTCCTTGCAGGCTCCCAAGGCAAACAATGGCATGGCCCCACCTGGCCTGGAAGGGCTTTTGAGACACAGCAGACCAAATTTCTGGGTCAGCAGGCGAGTCAGCCTTAGGCTGTATTCCTCTCTTTTCCATTTGCTGGATCCCCCTTTGTTTATAGCCACAGGTCCAGACACCCAAGAAATCTAAAGATAGTGTGGGGTCCGTGCCAGCAGCAGCAGCTGCTGGTTTCATCTCACAGTTCTTTCATTGCAATTTCCCTCCTTTGGCCCTCTCTCCTCTGAGTGGTGTCCAGCCTTATCCTAGTGTCCTAAATCCTAGAAGCTCTTTTTCTAAGCTGTTTCAGCTTATCCTCTAGCTATTTTTCTGGAGAAGAGAGTCCCATGTTGTTCTTGTCCATCATCTTCCAGGAAGTGTTTTTTCTTAGCATGACAAATCAGTTGCATTGTAGATCTATTTTAAAGGTTGTAACCATTGGGGAATTTGATGTAATTATGAATTCCAAAAATTGGATCATGCCTGTAATCTGATCTGTTAATCTGGGCATGATGGAATTATGATTAGGTCCTTGACTGGGCCATGTCAGTCAGTAGGGTGTTGAGCCACACCCCCTGGTGGGTGGGGAATTGAATTTAAAAGGCAAGGCAAAGAACAGAGTTGAAGCAGTCTTTGAGAAGCAGCTTTGATGTTGGAAAGAAGGCCCCAGGAGAAGAGAAGCGAACCGTTCGCCTAATCGTCTACAGCTGACCTTGTGGAGGAAACAGGAGCTAAGCCCGGAGAGAAACGCAGCCCCGGGAAGAGAGGAACCCCAGAAGCCTGAACCCTGGCAAAC